>OZ024856.1:31643565-31703565 GCA_964017155.1 Oasisia sp. SBJ-2009
AAATCAATGTTGTACGGAAACTGAACTAGAAAAATTAAACAGACATGGCATTGTTGTGATCTATATTATATGTCAATGTAGTCAAGAAATATATAATAATATACATAGTAGTTAATTATTAATAAATGACTACAGCAATACAATTTTAGGCAGAGGTTCTGAGTGCATCGTTTTAATTATAATGTCATTGAATGAATGTGTTGAAGTTAATTATAGGCATAGTATTAAGTGTTGATTCTGTAACTTACAAATCTGAAAATGACATCTACTACTTTGTCAGTTTTATTATTGTTGAGTTCATCACCAGGAAAATATACTATTATGGTGCACTTTCAGTACATAATTATAATTATGTTGTGATGACTACTGTGTTTGTAGCCCTAAACACTGTGTTTCAGGGTCATTACTTGGGTATCCTCTCATGGACGTGAGGGTGGAGTTGCATGAGTTCCAGGCCCGATACGGTACGTCGCTGCCAATGATCACTGCTTGCACCGCTGAGTGTATCTACAAGGCCCTCCAGAGGGCAGCACCTGTCCTACTTGAACCCATCATGCAACTTGAGGTCAGTAGAAGTACTGATGGGGGTGTTTAGTTGACAAGTTCTGTGTCCTGGGGGATACTTTCACCCATATTGAATTATCTATTCAGAATATATTCTTGCATAATGGTAAAGGTCATCGGGTATGCCGTATGCAGTGATGTATGTGATCCATGAAAACTATGAATTGTAAATATATTTGTATCAACACCTTTAAAATAGTCTAAGCATGATTAAACTGTAATATTACAGACTTTAGCAGATTAATTTTGCTTATGAATAGATATAAATAAAGTCTATATTTTCATTACAGTTATTTGTAAAAATATTATAAGACATTCATTGTGTATTATATTATAAATGCAACTTACATGTCAATTGGTAAATGTGAACCGAGTGTTTAGTACAAACTTGTTGTGTTGTTGTGTTCAGATAACGACAGATGAGAGTCGACTGGGTGTAGTCCTCACAGATCTCTCCCAGCGGCGCAGTCAGATAGAGAACATCGCAGCTCGCCAACGTTATCGAATTATTTCTGCAAAAACCCCTCTTGCGGAGATGGTTGGTTACGCAACCCGACTACGAACTATCACCTCTGGCTTGGCTCACTTCTCTATGGAACTGGCCAACTATGAGCAAATGAGTGAACAGGAGTTGAGAGAAATCACCAAACAGCTGACAGGCTTCACAGGCCCTAGGATGATGTAGCCTCTTGTCATATTATGGTGCTTACTTTTATAACACTGCGAGTATACTTAATTTATTTATATTCATTGGATACCTACAACACTTATATTTCAGTGTTTTTTATTTGAGTGATAAGTTTTTGTCTGTATGCAAATAAATACTAAATACAAAAAATGTGACATTTGTCGTAACTATCATCACTGATACAGTAGAACCTGTCTTGGGTAACCATCCACTCTCCAACAGCCAGAATGAGGTGGCCACTGAAGACAAGTGGTCTCTTGAGACAGGCTATTTCTTGAGAGAAAGGTGACGTCATGAGAAAGGTGGTCTCCAAAGATATGTGGTTCCTAGAGACGGTGGTCTCAAGACAAGTGATCCTGTAAGAAATGACTTTTATTAACCTCTCAAGGCAGGTGGTCTTCAAAGACAGGTTTTCTTTCAAGACACAATAATGCAATTTCCCTGCAGGACTTAATAAAGTATTATTTATCTTTAAGACAAGTGGCCTCAAGACAGATGGTCTCCCAGAACAGGTTGGTTTTTTTCTCAATGCAGGTGGTCTCATAAGACAGATGGTCTCTCAAGACAGGCAGTCTCCCATGGCAGGTATATAATGAGCATAATGTACTGTCAGTCAAGGGGATGGTGATTTGATTCCACCTGCAACCATTTTGAAACTTAGGCAATTTTGCTCACCTGTGTCTTTTTGGAGAGACAGTAAAAGCCGGTGGTCCCTTCTAAATGGTGTCTATGACAGGGGAAGTAAAAGATCCCACACACCGGGTAAATGTGTAATCTGTAGTGGACTCACATACTGGTCGTCTCTCTCTCCTCTCTCCTCTCCTCCTCTCTCCTCTCTCCTCTCCTCTCTCCTCTCTTCTCTCCTCTCTCTTCTCTCTCTCCTCTCTCTCTCTCTCTCTCTCTCTCCCTCCCTTCATCCCTCCCCTTCCCTCCCTCCCTCCCTCCCTCCCTCCCTCCCTCCCTCCCTCCCTCCCTCCCTCCATCTCAAACCCACTGGATCTTGCATTAGATCATGTATGAATACACACACACACGCACGCACGCACACACACACGCACACACACACACACACACATAGTGACGCACACAATTAATTTCATTATTGTCCGTGGGACATCACAGAGATGTAGGTTTTGGAACTAGTTCGTTGGACAAGTTAATTGTATAAACAAGTAAACTTTTGGTTCTACGTGTTTGGTTCGTGTGCGCGCGACCACGGCCCAAGGATGATTATCTAAGGTGTCTGATGAAGTAATTGCATGGATGGTAAAATATAGTGAAGGTATTTTATTGAAATGGAGTGTTGTGGACGTATCCCTAGTGCGTGCATGGGTGTGTGCATGCTAAAGGCTAGGAATTATGATCAGTTAGGCCTATCGTTACACGTAGTTTCTGCGATTTTATTCAGGCCATGTAAACAGTCCAGTAACGTTTTGGTATACATTATCTACCGATCACAAAAACAACAGCGTTGCATAAAACCCGTATTTTGCGTCAGTGTGTATAGTTCTATGCAGCACCATCCGAAGCAGTCTTGCCAGTCTACGTAGGCTCCATAAACACCGAGCGAGGCACTCGGCGGTGGACTGACCGGTGAAGTGACCTCTTGACTTGTGTGACGTCGTATTTGCTTCAGCGCCGTTTGTCTTAAGATATTCCGCGCGTCCTATCTATGTAATATTATCTCCTTACATAATTATTCTACACTTATTTCAAGTAATTCCAATTCAAGAACCTGTAAACGTGTCCCCTTAGACTCTGAAATGATAGAGTGAATTGTGAGTGGTAGTTCTACCGTAATATTTGGCGTTGGCATCCATCTTGTTTTAATTAACCTGAAATCAGGAGACCCTTTATGCTGTTTTATCAGTGTCATAAATATGGCATTTGGCCAATTACTTCCCTGTATTTATAGCTGGTAAATACCGTGCCACGTAATTATAGAAAAACCCATCTAATGGAGGGGGTCCTAAAATCATGATGCAAGTGTAATGTGGAAGTCTATTTATACGTGGGGTCACACTGACACTAAGACGAACATTTAATATTGACTTATTGTATAAGGTACCCTAAAACTATAATATGTTATGTAAGTTTCCGTTTTATTTTTAAATATATAACGTCTATTTTCTCTCAACACATAATAATAACTAGTAAACATCTAAAAAGTGACATGTTTATTTCGACAATGTTTCTATAGAGTTGTGTACGTCTGGTTTAATGATTTTGTTTTTCTCCAAGTGATGTTTCCACAGCTGTGCACTGTTCAAACTATAACTTGGGCTTTGACTGATGAAAATAAAAACTAATTCAACGAATATTGGTTTCTACACTTTGAAGAAAATCGCTGTACAAGTCTTCAGATTATTTATAAATCCCGTTTACTCACCGAGACCAACGGTCTACTCGACTTCTGATTGTGGTCAACAACTGACATCTGATTACACTCTCTTCTCTCTCTCTCTCTCTCTCTCTCTCTCTCTCTCTCTCTCTCTCCTGTCTCTCTCTTCTCGTCTCTCTCCTCTCTCTCTTATCTCTCTCTTCTCACTCTTCTCTATCTTCTCTCTCTTTTATCTCTCTCTTCTCTTTCTCCCTCTCTCTCGCCATTCTCCACGCTCTCGCTCCTGCTTGTAGCGAGAGCACACGGACGGTCTCTCGTAACCACTGCCCCATGGTAAACTACGTCATCTCCTTTCTTCGTCTTCCTCCTCAAGCTCTCATGCTCAAGTCATCTCATGAAAGTGCGCAGTTAACACAATCTGCATTTTCCAGACTCATCTGCGCGTCTTGAACACTGTCTTCCTTCTCGCCAGCGGGTTTGCATGATCATTTCGATTAATTTGCTCTCATGCATCAATTGCACGGGTGTGGACCACACAGTGGATTACGTAATACATTATTCACTCTCTATGTTCACAAAAAAACCAGCTGCCCCTTTTCCTTGTTATTCCAACCTGTTCTCAAACAGTTATATTTTAGAGGTACATCTGCCCACGTACTGTGTCCATTCCGCGTGTGGTAAAGAGGAAATAATGGACAGTTGTGTGGCTTATGTATTATTTGTATCTGCCATTGTATTGTATCTGTTCTGCGTGTATTACAGGGGAAACGAAAGATAATTGTGTATACTCATAATCGAATTAATACGATCTAACAATTTGCAAATACAACTAACACTATGACCAGTCCTGTGGTATGGTGATTGCTACATCCTCGATACATGGCCGATATACGGATAGAACTTATTTGACCATGTCGCTGCGGCAAAGCGTCGAGTCAATGTTTGTTCATTTGTTTTAATAGTTCTTAATACTAGCATAACTATAATTTCGTGTCTGCCAAATTGCGTTTATTAAATCCGAAAGAGAGTTGGTAAGGCCTAAATGCACCCGCATAGGGCTGTTAATGCTATGAAGTTTGTACGGACCTAACCAGGTAGGAATTACATACAATTAGTTCAGTTAATGTGTGCTAGTAATGACGTTACGGATCATACGACCGCACTTTCACAATGTGTCTCCTTGTTATCTTATCATTGGTTTAGTAACCCTGAATTAGGCTTTTATATATTTAACGCCGGCTCTTGTCCTAACACAATAATTCCGTTTCTACCCCGTGTCTCCACACCATTGTCGATGCCATCCACTTTTCCGGCTATTTAAGATTTTGTTTCCTGCAGTCTCGTCGTTTACCTTTGCACTTACATTATTTAATAGCTTATTTTCCCATGCTTTTCCGACGATTGCCTTCGTTGTTTCCTACTTGCCATTCACTCTCTTGATCTTTTTAACGTAAGCCCAACTTGTGGTCAGATCAGACTTCTATCGTCCCGAGGCTTCCATTTGAGATGACGCGTGGCTACAAATCCCGATCACCCACACAGCTCCGCAGCGGGTCTCACTGATCCTTTTCTGCCCTCGTCTTTCTTCCTTCGGTCCATCCACTTCTTTATCAAGTTCTTCACTTTTCACACATACACACGCACGCACGCACGCACGCACACACACAGACACACACACACACACACACACACACACACACACACACACACACACACACACACACACACACACACACACACACACACGCACACATACACCACACACACACACACACACACACACACACACACACACACACACACACACACACACACACACACACAGACAGACACACACACACGCACGCACGCACACACACACGCACGCACGCACGCACGCGCACACAGACACACGCACACACACACGCACGCACGTACACACGCACGCACACACACACGCGTGCAGGCATTACTGTTGTCTGACAGGGAAGAAGGGATGGAGGGAAGCAGCAAGAACCAGCAACAACTAAACCTTTTCACTCCATCTCCGTCAGTATGCCTACTCGGACCTTTATGAATTGCAAACACGACATTATGTTATTGTAAAGCCGACGTGCACAAAAAGTGCACATTAAGACCAGCAGGTTGATACATACATATGCATGTATAATATTACAGTTTGGTGAGAATAAGTAATAGAAAACATTGAACGCGAATATTACATATCAATAAAAGTACAGCTCAACGAAAAATTTGCCCGTACATGAGAACAATCATTGAATTTTACAAATTACAAATAACAAATAACAACCTAAGATCATACCAAAAATTGTTTGTGAGAACAGACTAACATATCAGGAAACATCAAAGTACATGAAACCATCAACGATACCACATGTACTAAGCAGGCCTAAGATATTAATCTTTTTGAAATACCTCACATAAAATTTATGCTTACATTTACCCCCATGTCAATGAATACCATGTTGGAATTAATACTATAACGACTGTCAGACCTCTATCAACTAATAAAACTATCCCGCATAGGATATTTTTGCAAAGATGGATAGTGCACACCATGCACAGTTTAACGCCAACAAAGCTGATTCGTGATAGGCGAAATTAATTGGGGAGCTAGCGTGAACTCGTCGACATGACACCCTACAGCGCCTCACAAGCGGCATGCACCCGGCATGTGGATTATTTTCTCCAAAGTTACCATAATATTTTGATTAAAGCAAACACTAATAATGCGTAATATATACACGTGAGTAGGTGATGCCATAGCTGTACCAACTGTTTGTAGGGCACATTGACCGGGTCAACTTGACCGCGCCATGTAAGTTAGCAGTGACAGCTTGACTGGGGCGACACGACCGAAGCAAGTCATGTGAATACACCATGCTTATTACCAAAACATGCATATCATTAGTCTAATGTACTGGGCGGTCCTAAAGTTTCTTGCCTATTTATAAACATAGGGGTCTACATACAAATAACTACCACGCACGATACGATATGCATACGGTTGTAATTGTTTTAAATGTAAAGTTTTAACCATTTATGAACCAACTAATATTTTGTCCACCTGATGGATGCTTAGAAACACAACTGTTTCATATCACACTATATTCGTAACTTATATTAATTAGGATTGTCTGGGGTATCCACAGCATTCCCAGAGGTTTATTTCTCATCACCCCAGCCATTCACAAGACACGATATCCCAAATATTTCAACGCAGAAGCACCCGCTCTTATCAGACGAAGCCAGATTTCAATGAAGCTACCTTTAGGGACGCCGGTCCATTAAGATGCTTCGGGTACCGAAATTAAGATACTCCATGATAATCAAACATTAATTTAACATATGGAATTGGACTGCAACTGATTAGCAGCCTAAACGGCAAACGAATATATGAAACGACGACGCTCTCACGGTAATTACGTCAGCAGACGACGACTTCAACTGAACAAGAAAGAATGCAGCCTATTATAACATTCGGCGTTAAATGTCTAAAATTCATGCACAAATAATCCAGAACCGACATTTTACGTTATCTGTGCATTAGATAATCAATGCCATATGTGAACGTTGGGTAATAGTACTTGATAGTAACAGTATATCTCGCTCTCTGTTTAATAACACAGTTATTTGTCATAAAGAAATCTTGCCTGCATGTATTAGACATTAAGCTAGCACGTGAGTTGGGAGTGTGAACCGCACACAATGTAAATGTTACGTCACAACTTAACTGTTTAGAAACACTCTACCTACAGCGCGGTGTGAAAGTGCTCCTATCTATTCCCGTCACACTGTTTGGTGGTAACGTAAACACTCACCATCCCCTCCAGGCCGGGCGTCCAGGCTGTGTGTCCAGGCCGTGTGTACATCGTCAACATGGAGGGCGACTGTATAAAACCCGCCGGTTGTGTGGGGATGATTCAGTTGCTTGCTGGGACCAGTCGTCTGTCTGTTCAGCTGCGATCGACTGGAGCATCATGTTCAAGAAGTTCATCTCCTACTTGCCGATCAAGAGGAAGCCGGCGGGCGAGGAGGTGGGGGAGATAGAGAGCATCACTATCTACCCTCTCAAGTCGGGCAAAGGCATCACAGTGAACGCTGCCAAGACGACGAACTCTGGTCTCAAGTTGAGCAAAACCGACATTTACGACAGGTAAGCGCGATGATAATTTACCCTTCCTTTTTCTAACAGGGTTATTTAAAAAATCGCAGCATTGTGTATTGTTTGTGTCTGGTATGTTCATTTGTATAATATACAAATGAATATTTACTGAGAAGCCAGAAAGTCTGACGAATGTTTCCTTTTTGTTGAATATTTTAGCCACAACGGGCCTTAATTTCTGGTTCTCAGCTGTTGGCTCGTTTTGTGGAATCCGATGGTGAAGGTTGTTGCAAAAATCGATTTGCTCCAAAACTGGACCCCCTTCCCTAAAGCTTGGGCTAATCCTATTTCCAGCCAAACTAATTCACTATCAATTGCCACTCTGTCCCATAATATTTCGGGAAGAGACACCTTCCACAAAAATATCGAGCTGATGTGGGGTGCTAAACTCCCCCAGGCACTACCAGGGCTCGGCGTCTGTGTTCTGCCGACGAGAACAATGCATCCTGCACGTGCGCTGTTGACCGGACTGCAATCGCACTAATGCAGGAAAGACGTCATTTGTATAGACCCATGTATTCACTAAGCGTACAGTCACGCCATTATAGTACGCTGTAACAGTCATTAGTACAAACACATTAGTTGTAACTACTGGCTTTTCACAGTATAAAAGGTAATTGAAAATGGTACAATAGGGTTTGCCACTTATTTAATTAATTACGTTATCCGTTGCTGATCCGAGAGGTTGTTAGGCCTATGACTCTATTCGAAGAAACGATCCGAGCGAGTTTTCCACAGAAGTACTAAATCAAACGAGTTGAGTCGATTAGACAGGCGTCTGTACTGGACAGGGAGGTGTCGTGGCGTACACAGACAATAGTCGAGACCGACTCGAGACACGGGTATTCACAGACCATACGAGCGGTAAAAGGATTGTGCACTCGCACTCCACAACCCAGCAATTACTCGTTTTTGTCGGCCATGCAACACTTTATGGGCATCAAATTTGATCACAGTGACAATAGAATAATGACATTTCCTCGAAAGGCGTCCTCTTTAAGTAAGCCTCAAAAGACAGCTCAATGTTAATTAACCTTCTTAATTTGACAGTCTTTGTTACGACGTATGTAGACCAAACCAGGGACGGCGGCCTATTCCAGTATGTTAACTGGTGCATTTATTTATATCTGGAATGGCCTGCAATCTAATTAATACACCTAGAACTACAGTACACTGGTTGTTGTATAAGACATGTCCATGTAAATCAAAGTCTATTGGAACCTGCGCATCCGTGCTACACTGCTCATGTTCCCGTTGATTGTAGTGTCGCCAGAAGTTTCTCCCTAGTCGCATTGTTATATCACGTGGTGCGAGGTACTTACAGTTAAGTCATGTTTGATAGGATACGATCATAATTCGGAGAGAAAATAAAAAAGGTGGTCTGGTCTGTATAGGAAGCCTACAGCATCAGACATACACACTGTCGCAAGTTACAATACGTTTAACAGAATTATACACTATTATTAAATCGATGGAACACATTGGATATTACACTATTCACTCAGTATTTGTGTACACACCTGGTTGGAATCAATTATAGGGGAATATTAACTGCTTAGAAACCAGCATAACATTGATACACAATAACATCACATAAACATAGCATTGGCGCAAGAATATACGATATTTATATCCTAACATCAATTCCGAACAAAAAGAAAGGCGTGTCATTATACGTAGGTGTCTATATGGTGTGGTTTTAAGATATCTATCCTCATGTGGGCGGAACAGTCCCCACCCGCTCTATTGAGAAGCCTCCGCTGGCTGTGTACCGGCAGCACTGTGTACCGGCGTTGTACCTTATTGACAATGGAACTGATTCGACAGATGCACGCTATGATTACGTTGCTGTGGTCTAGCAATCCAAGCTACGTGTGGTCACTGAGGTCCAGTTCTCGGCCGATCACGTGTGCCACCAGTGGCTGCTATGTCCTAGGACAGGTAGCACTGGCCCAACACGACGTTTTCTACGTAATCGAAACATCATTTACCTGCGTCATGCAGCCTAACAAAATGTTTCGCGAGTGCATTTAACATACCTCCACAGAAAGATTCACATTTCCTTTGTTGTTCGTGAAGCTATTTCTGATTAGTTACGGAACAAGACCCAACGCGGCGTCGTACACAGCTTGTCTGGCCGCAAGACGTTATGGTGTGACGTCACTGTTGATCGCCTTCTATTGTCGCAATGGTTCACGGTTCATGTAGGCCGATTTGTCACAATGGATTCTTTCATAGAATAACAGCATTCATCGATATGTATACAGGCAGAGCAACGAGCGAGAAGTAGACCTTCTAGGTGCATTCTATTCACGGATTCCAGATAAATGGTCATTACGTGGAAGCATTGTCCGCCATCTTGCTCTCTCACAAACAGACAATGCTAGAGGTTGGTGTCCGAGCAGACGACACATGTCACATGTGACGCGTGGATATCTCGGTCACGTTTTGCAGGAACAGCACGTGAAAGATAATTAATACATGTGTACAATATACAAGTCCCGTTTCTATGATATTGAGTTATACTTACGAACTACGTATAACTCATATATCTTACTGTAACGTTAACACAAACACATTCGTTAGGCCTAATAGTCGCCTTGCACCTCAAGACTAACCAACAATGGAATGCAAGAGAACTAACTTATCTCGTACATATGCAACATTGCCTTGCTCACACTTATAGCATTATACGCGTATATATATATATATATATATATATATATATATATATATATATATATATATATATATATATATATATATATATATATATATATATATATATATAATGTATTCAGCTGCGGTTTTTGTTGCCTATCGAATCATGCGTCTTTCTTACCTGAGCATTTATTATTTCCTTTGACACACACAGAGAACGAGCCTCCTTATTTCAAAATAAATTAAGCCAAAAACCACAAAACATTAAAATATTTTCAACATATTATTTCCATCCTAAATTCTTGGTGATCCCTCGCTGTGATACTAACAAGGTGTGCGCATTAGACGTGGTTTAATCAAAAACCATTCCTGAGTATTTAAGTGCTGCTGTATCGTTATATTATTATTATTACTATTATAAAAAGTCGATCTTATATCTATATCGTTACGCATATAGCTGAAGAATATAATCCAGTTTGGCAAATCCCATAGCTGCTCGGTCTCGATCGGTACAGTTTCATGTACGGACTGTACTTTGGTCTCGCAAAATTAACGGAAATATAATCGCACCGTCGCGCATGCGTGGATATTGTTGGTGAGCGTCACAATCCGAGTCCTGTGCTGTATAGCAAATCATGCGTGTCGTTTGTGATTTACAGAGATCAGCGCATAAAAATTGAACGAACATAAACTCACAGTGTAGTTTACACGAGCGTTGCTATGGACACTTCATATGTGTAACCAAGGTGATGCAGCGTAGTGGCCCAGCGGCAAGCCCAGTCGGCCAAATGTTTTTAACTTATGCATCCATTCGATATAAATAATTACAGCGCACTGGATCTAGACATGGGTGAAGTGATTGACACAGCAGCACCAGTCACTGAGCACGGTTCTTGGTACACTTTAACATCTGTGGGGTGAACAGAAACTCGGATTAAAAAATTATTCACACACTGGTATTTATAACAATATGTGTGCGCTACAGGCCTTGCAGACCGAGCAGACGGAGGTGAACTATTACACAGGGGTGCAGGGTCAACATGCACGGCGGTGTGAAGGTGTTTCATATTTCACACGGAAAATATTTCAGTTTCACATTTCACACTGAACAAATCGATTCACTAAGAAAGTGATACCTCAAACACGGTTCACAAGGAAACTATATTTTAAATCACTTTTGTTGGATCGGATCACAAATCACATGGATGAAAAGAGCTGTCGTCTTTCACGACGAAATACGTTTGCTCATCGATTATCACGAAAATACCCTCTGACCCCTCTGACCCCTCTGACCCCTCTGACCCCTCTGTTACAACAGAATCATGGGATACTAGGGCACTCCGGGAGGAAGAACTTCTTATGTGCAGTTGAAAACACCCTAAGAACTACCTAAACTGCATTTCTATCATGCCTCCTCTTTTCAATTGAATGGATCTCTTTTGTACAGCGGATGAGAGGGGCGCTAAGGCTATATACAATAATCATAATCTACATTTCATCTTCAAGTTATTATAATGAGGGAATATTAAAATATCTCGCTATATTTCAGCAGTTTAGCAGACAAGGTAGATTTGCATGAATCCCTCTGGTCCACTTTCCATCTTCACCGTCTTATCAAAACCTTTCTTACTACAGCTACTACAGCCACATTTGTAAACATACCAATCTCACCAACACCTCTCCTACCAAGTTCACATTCTGTACACTAGTTTCCCGCCAAGACGTTATATAACGGCCGCAGCACCGCCTACCCACGTAACTCGGTGTCGCACTGCCGCACGCACTAGCCGACGTAGCGACGGTGTCTTTGTTGTGTATGTCCCCGAATAAAGAATGGTCGCCTTATAAAACCTCCGTACACGTGCGGACAGTTCACTTGCCTGTGTACACGAGTGGTTGACACGGTCGGGCAGCCTCAGACCTAGCACCATGCTGCGTAAGTGTCTGCCATGTATGTCGAACAAGATCGATACGGAGGAGGAGGGTGAAGTGGTGGGGCAGATAGACAGCATCACTTTCTACCCCCTCAAGTCAGCGCGGGGCATTGAAATAAATGCTTGCAAATGCACGATGTCGGGACTGAAATTGAAGGACAGTGATATTTACGACAGGTGGGTGTAGTAAGATGTAAGCACTTATTCTAGCAGTGCTGGCTTAGTGTCAAACACAAGGTACGGTTGTGCGGAGAAGGAAAATCTCCAGAGAAAGTTAGTGTTGAAGCGAAAGGACATCTAAACTACACTGTCGTGACAGTATAGATTATTTAATATGAGGCCCTATATATTGATTATTGAATATATTTATAGTATAATATCAATAAGAAATCACGATCTTTACATGAACAATTTATGTTCATACAATAATTACAGCGTGGCTGAATGATTCCCGGGAATTTGAGCATCGTGTGGATTCGATATGGCTGTAAATATAATGACCATTTAACTGTTAGACTGATCTTTGCATATCCTGTGTTTCCGTCCGTTACGCCCCATTTCCTTTAAGTAATCTAGTGATCCATTCAATCTCAAACGCTGCTAGACAGAGGTTAGTATCTAACGATTAAAATGTTAGCTTTTATCATAGCATTATTCAATGTTATGATTTAAACAACGTCACCACTGATTTATTACTTCGCCTACCTGTAAGTCGCAACCGTGTTCTGGTGTCTGCACTGGAGCTGACGTCTGTCGAGTTCAGTAGGCGGCAGTCAGTCAGTCAGGCTGGGGTGCAGTGCTCGAAAACGTCCCCATTTCGACCGCCTTCCCGATCCCTGTCGCGTCACGTTCTAGTGACCCATAATCGAAACAAGCGTGGCTTGCAGACACTGTCTAATAACGGAAATTGTGTACGTTGCAGTTCATAATAATATTATAATACATTGCTATTGTTACTTTTACATGATTCAGAGGACTCGCTAAGCATACACTGGAGATCCCCTCGTTTGTGTGTGAACGTGTGTATAGACTACAATTGCCTCCTGACTCGTCGTACACGAGTCTCCAGCAAATGTTCCTTCATTCCACATCGCTTGTGTCTTGGCACATTCACTCAAAACCATTGGGTATCCAGTCCAACTGTGGAATAAAATATTCGATACAGGGGTAAATATAAACCCTGCTATGGACTAATAAATGACTTATCTCTATCTCACTAGTTCTTTATGAGATCGGAGCTGGTTATGGTCTGGCGTATGTGAAGCGCCAGCTGCAGATGATCAAAGACAAAACGAAAAGGTCGGGAGACTAAAACATATATTTTTCTACTCCGTGGCGTAGTTTAAGGACAGACGAAACTGCAGGTTCACGAGGAGACAACTGACGGACACGTAACCGTCTAGTTGGTAAAGTTGGCGGTCCGGCTCAATAGGTGGTGGTCCAGATTAAGATAATTATTCTTACCAAGTCGCTTACCAGTAATTGGGGTCAATATAAAGTAGATATAACCAGCTATCTAAAATCTGAAGGCGCCAGTCTATCGTCGTTATGTGTTCCCTGAAAAGTGGGCCTGAGTTGCTAACTGGATGTTCGACAACTCATTATGTCTGGCAGCATGAGTGCTTAGTGACCGTCAGCACAAAGCGCTTCCACGAAGTAAGGTGTGATCACCATTGTGACTACCTCATTAAGGAACACATTTGTCTAGGCAAATGCTATGGTATGATAGGTATGTAATGCCGTAACGACTTCTAGACGAGGGGAGACTATGTTGATAACATCGCAGTTAAGCGTCTGAACTCCTCTTCGCACGATATCAGTATGAATATGTATATGTAAATCATTGTCGGCATTTATGCGATGTCCACTTCAGGGCGGGTGTCGAGGACAAACGAGGAACTTCACCCAGACCTCATTATGTTGTGTGCGGTGTGTGTGTGTGTGTGTGTGTGTGTGTGTGTGTGTGTTTGTGTTTGTGTGTGTGTGTGTGTTTGTGTGTGTTTGTGCGTGCGTGCGTGCGTGTGTGTGCGCGCGCGTGTGTGTGTCGTTGGCACAAACACTGATCATCATTGAATGCGCGTTGTATAGCTGTACACAATGTGGTGTCTTGTTTCCACACTGATACGTCGGCATGCTCTTTAGATGTAATTCGATACTTCTTTATCTTGCATCACATCAGATAATTGATTCTGTCAATCATAATCACGACAGCAGCTTTCAACGTTGCGACACAACTAATTGGTTGTCGAGTTGTTATCATAGTTGGCCTCTTACTAACGGCGCATCTTGAATTTTGAAGACATTGTAAAAGGTAATATCTTACTCACCGATTATTTGTATGCTGCCATGTTGAGGCGCAACAGGCTACATAAGAATAAAATTACATTATCAAGGGGACATGGCAGTGTATATTCAAACCGAGTGATGGAATTATATTACATTGTAGAGCTAGTATTTGATTAGGCAACGATTTAACATACCAAAAAAAAACTAAAATATATTGTTTTCCGTGTCAACGCGGAGTATTCCCGAACCTTTCGGCAAATATACGTGTTTTACGAGGGAGGGTGACCGGAGCAATTCTGGAGTGAGCTCAGTTTCCACTAGACTGTATTTGGAGTTTGGACTTTTTCCAGTGCCACTGTGCGTGCGTGTGCGTGTGTGTATGCACGTGTAAGTTAGTGCACTTGCACGCTTGCCCCTGTGAAACCATACACCCATTGACATTTGACAACGTTTGTTCTCAGACATTGGGTTGTCATCGACGTGCCGAACAAAAAACAATTCGTGACTGGCAGAGACGAGCCCACAATCACCACCATCCAGCCTAGTTTCCAAGGAGACAAGCTGCATTTCGACGCGGAACACATGGAAACGTTGGTCATTCCGAAAGAGGTGCAGTCATCGACGCTCATCGAAGCGAAGTACGTTACGTTACCTATCCAGAGATGGTCGTATTTAAAATAACACTAGTTACGTGGTGGTTTTTGCCGCGTTTTGTTTTAGGTTCTTATAAAAATACACTGGAAATGTTGACGAATTTGGTTGTCTTTTATTTATTGCCTGATGATATTTCATACACTTCTATTTATTACACCCGGCTACATGTTAAATATACTTGCAAAATGCTTTAATCAGGTAATATTTTGCAACCGTTTTTTATCTTTGTTTATTTTCGATTGTTCTGGAAACAGTTACTTGAATTAAGCTAGCGTAGACGTCATTACAACATTTTCTGCTGTATAGCATTTTACTCTAAATATTCGGATATTCCTTGCATTAATTATTTCTAACCCTCCCAAAAATTGGTCCTATTCGGTGTGGTTACCGTTACACATGCCAAAGTGCTATTTCAAATATGTAATTAAATTGTTTGTGCGTGAAATGCTTTCTAACGGATATGCAAAATGGCAAACCATAGCATTATATTTTCAACAGGACAAGTAGAAAGCATTTTATTTTAACTTAACCATACTGGACACAATGTAGATTAGCTTCAAGAAACCATCGCTCTTCTAGATGGCTTATGTAAATGTGGAACTTAATTTAATAGTGACAGAGTGTGTTATAGTATAGATATAGTAGGTATGTTGTGCGTGAGTTATTACCCCGGACGGTTGTAGGTTCAAGTTGGAGTACGTGAAGGGCGTCGACTGTGGCGACGAGGCGGCCGAGTGGTTCGAGATGTTCTTCGGCAGACCTGGCTTCCGTCTCCTCTACTTCGGCAAGAATGTCAAGCACCGACGACTTATTGACCAGACGGATGACCGCTGGTTCGTCACAGCCAAGCCGACTGACCAGGTACACTGTCGTATTTACTTGGAACATACAAGTTTACCTTCCTTAATGGGTGTTATTCTTCATTGAACACCTCTGTTTGACATAGGCGTTTCCGTTATAATGGAACGGTGCCAAAGAGCAATAGTCGTTTCCCTTTCACAATGCACAGTGCGGCATCGGGCTAGAATCATCGTTGTGCAAATAATGTCTGTTTGATTTAAAACAAAATCATTGTAGTAGGCAGTGTTAGTTGGAAACTGTAGGTCGTGTGCCATGATCATTTTTATATTTCTCTGCAGTTGGTGTTTTAAAATCTCATTTGAAAGTTACCGTGACTAGTGAACGATGTTTTATTGTTATGCTTCGATTTACTCCGTGCAGTGCGTGTAAATAATGACGAAAGGAACACTACAGAACCAACATTTTACAGATATATTCAAATGGACACCAGGCGCAGTTGAAATAATTTTATTAGGAATTAAAACCCTTCTTGACAGTAAGTAAGTCAGTCAGTTTGGTCACATTTGCATACATCTTGTTGCCGTTGACAGCTCTCCTACCAGAACTACACGGCATTCAACCTGATCGCCAAGGAGTCACTCAATGATCTCAACCGGAAGTTGCCAGAAGGAACACAATGCACGATGGACTGGTTCCGACCAAACTTCGTCGTCACTGGCTGCGGTGCATTCGAAGAGGTAACTATTAAATACTTGAAACATGTCTAATCACGTGTAACCGGAAGTTGTGTGCGCTGCGTAGCCTGCTGGGACATAATGACACTGACATTTGTAAATAATTTGTACATGTAGGGCCGTCTTAATATTTATGCCGATGTTGAGGGAAATAAGTCAAGAAACTAGTCACTCTTGCTAAGGATGATTACCTTAATAAGCAACTTATTTATCAACCGGTTAAATGAACATATAGCAAGAGCGTACAACATAACAGGTTGGCTGACGCTGGCTTGACGGCAATATTAATTTACCTGGAAAATGGCAGTGAACATTCTGCGAGGTCCATATAACAAACGTAGTCTAACTATGCTCTCTCAACAACGTGCTGGTAGTTCCCCATCCATCATCTTTGAGAAATTTAGATTGCCATTGTTTGACAACGGATGGCCACTTCCCGGAATGAGAGACATGGGATGTGTACCACGCCAGCCCTCGACTTCCATAGAAAGCATTTCACGGTGTCGTTATTCAACAATGTATCGATCGAGTCCACTTTGTGAAACATAGGTGTTGGTTACATTGCCGACGACCTGAAGTCAGGTGCAAGAAAACTAGTCTGACCTCGTCGGAGGCAACAATAAGCACACTATGACACATTTAAAGGTGACAAATGACTGGTAATTCAACACATTAAGACCGACGAACTAAACGTACATATCAGGGTCACCGTGAGATATACAACCACTGATCTGTGTCTACAGATAAGATAATATTATGTAGATCTGATTTATATATAGATCACCAGACATCAGACATAACCCAGTGAGCCCTGGCACGAGTCCTCTATAATTAAGTATGTACCGCAAGAGAGATTCGTATTAACGAACGCCGGAATATGATAATGTTCTTGCCTTACGCATATGACGGTTAGATATGGTTTATTTAATTAATTTGTGACCACTAACACGCTGTCTTTAGTCGCGCAAACATTGCCATTTACGAGACATTGTCAAAGTGGTCAAGACGTATTAATTTCGCGGGACTTGTCCGACATTTAGCCAATTTGCACAAAGCGGTTGTTCATTACAACCTTTATTTTGTGTAATAACTGTATATAACTGCGCATGCATTGGCGTGAAGGAAAGGACTGCTGTGAATATGACGTATTGTTCCTGGCTACTGTTATAAATGTAACCCAAACCGGACAATAACAGTTGTCATTATGAAAATAAGCCGTATACAAGTGCATTCATGCATGCACACTTGCATATGTGCAAGTACGACTGCATGTATGCACATATGCATGTTTGTGTTCATGTGATTGTGAATTTGCACACATACATGTATATATATATACATGCGCACACACAAATGCCACGTATACGTGCGTGTGTTGCATATACAATATGCATGCATACACACATTATGCATGTGTGCTCGTAAATGCATATCTGCATTCTTGTATGCATGATGGTAGTGTGTTTACATACGTAACACATATTCATATACAATGTACGCGTGTGTCCGTGAGTTTATAAGCTTTAACATGTTCCATTAATGTCTGCGTTGGTTTTCAGGACAGCTGGAAAAACATCACCATCGGAGACTCGACCTTTTACAACTTGAAGCCACGTAACGCGTGAGTATCAACATGCAGTTCTACTAATACTGTTTAAAAGACTTACTAAGGTAAAGCTTTAACTGGATTTCCATAGCTTGGCTAGTTATGTGTAACGTTATTTGGCTGCATGGGACTGAGAAAAACGCTGAAATACATATGTTTGTGTACGAATATTTAAATGTTATTATTAGTTTTAGTAGTGTTGTATTTTCTGTTTCACGACTATCCTGATTTATTGATAATATCCGGCTGATACATTCCCACCTGAGTACTTAACAGTGGGTCTGTTGGTTTCAGGTGTCTACTCGTAATCGTTGACCCGGACACAGGCAAAGTCCACGAAGACCAGGAGCCGATGAAGACTTTGAGAACGTAAGCGACGGAACGATGTATTTCTGTGTGCAAACTGAGGATAGAATTAGCTGATGACTGGCCTCTCGTTGAGTAATGTTTCGTCGTTGAGTGACGCTTTAATCTCTTGTTAACGGTCAAAGTCGAATGCCTCTATAAAAGGCAAACGTACAAGTGTAGTCACGACAAACACTGCATGGAAGCATTTTGATATGGCCTAAGGATTTACTACGTTATGTTATTGAGATTAAACGAGCAAATATCGTGTTTAATAAAATAAATTCATAGTTGCTATTTTATGTTGAAACAGAATATGTCAAGTCATGTACCGATTAAGTTAATTATGTGATTTTGCAGATTATGTATATATATATATATATATATATATATATATATATATATATATATATATATATATATATATATATATATATATATATATATATTGGTTTGGTTTGTGTTGTAATAATGGCAAAACTCGCTAAATATCCCAATGTTTTCCTTCCTGCAGCTACCGACTGGTTGTACCCGAGTTCAAGGACGCTCCGGCTTTTGGGGTGATGCTCGTTGCTGAGAAGTTGGGGACCGTCCACGTCGGGGACAAGGTCTACGCCACCAAGTAGACATCTACAGTGACAAGATGGAATGGGAAGCGTCGGGACAATATATATGCCACTAGACAGACGTGTTTGAGCAGTCTGTAATCACTCGTGTTTCAGCCATAATGCACATGTGAAAGTGATAGTGACTGTCGCAATTTGTTTTGTCTATGAATCACTCTAGTAGTGCACCGAATTGATGATATCTGTACTGTTTGCGGTTAGCCATACACACTAAGTGCAACACGTGTGTCTTGTACGTCTCATTGTAGTGTTAACCTTCTTCTGTAAACAGTGCTACGTAGTTTTTCGCAATAATTACTATTACCCGAGTAGAAGACGGAGGCAGGAGTTACTTAAATGATATAATGTGGCTATGTATTGTTGAGTCACTGCATGGTACAATGTCTGGCCTCTGTGCAGGAGACAAGACAACACACCAGGTAGAACCTGGTCGGGAAATTATGTAAAGTGACTGCCTATTGTTCTAAGTTACCAGGCTGTAGGCATCTCAGTTTGAACGTTATCTCAATGGTTAGTTGGACACGAGGACGTATGGGCGAACTCTGAACGTTATTCGCGTATCAGTACGCAAAATGCAAAAGATCACCGTTGCCGAAAATCTTCCCTGAGATTATTAACAAAACACTTTTTTATTGAAAAGTTATCTTTGCTTTGCATGAAACATGCATAATTAATCTGACGTTTCAGATTGTGAAGCTATCGCTCTATAACCGTACGAAGTAATTTGGCAACGGTTCTCATGTAAGTGTCAACTCCATGTTTTACTCTGTCGTATTTTTTTGGTTATTATTTGCATTACTGCATCTTTTACATTCCATATCTCTATATGGTTGATCATATACAACTGTTTGTATACTTATGCATTATTAAAAAATTCAAATACATACAAAAGGGTTTACTTTCGTTGTTGCTTTTAGTTATTCCACAACTTGCGACACGTGAATTTATTATTCTCAATAAGAATTTATTTTAAGCAACCGGAAAACATAAAAACAGCATACATACCACATGCACACGCGCACATCACAACCACACGCATGCACACACGCACATCATATATTTACCTAAATTCTCACACACGCATACACGCGCACACCTACCAAACACACGCATATACGCACGCGCGTACGCACCCACTACACACACACTTCCACCTACCCCTCCACATGCACACGCGCACACACACTTCCGCCCATTCCGCCACATTCACACACGCGCGCGCAAGCTCGCACGCACACACGCATGCATATACGCACATTTCCAACGTTAATAGAAGGGTCGACATTTTCTTTCAAGGTCCTGATTGGCATTGCCCTGTGTTGTCGTTCTACTTGTTGAACAGATGCTCTGAGCCACACAGCCACTGAAGTAGGCAGATCGTTGCTGATTGGAAGTTGTCCATACACAGGCAAACGCAATTTGTTACCAGTGGGTCATGGCGATCCTTTATTCCTTAGGAGGCAGTCTCAACGCCCGTTCCCTACGCTAACTAGTACTGCCACCTGGTAGATTATTAATACACTTAGAAATGATGTGAACATACCAGAAGCTGTCATGCTTAAATTTAGTGCAGTTTATGTCGGCATTGCATACATAAAACAACTCGTACTGCGCCATTGGTCTTCGTCGTCACTTAACACATTACTTTTTCAGACATTGAAACACTTTGCCCTTGTCAGCTTGATTTCTCGCTTGATTATATATATTCCTCATCGTAAAGCGACTTTCCATCGCCATATATGTATAACTATTATTTATGAAATATAATATACCGCTCAACCTTTCCGGATAATCCAGGTTCGTTTTCCAGCTCACGAAGACTTTTCAAGACCATCAGCATTTCTCCAATCGTTCTGATTGTTGAAATGGGTACAGTATAAATCCGTTGCATGGTGCATATAGAGTGGATGCATTAAATGCTTGTATCGGAACCAGTTTTATAATTGATCATACTTATGATAGAGAAAGTAATGTAGATATTTATTTTTACATTAATTCCTCTTGTTGCTTTTACCCTAAAATACCATGAATAGGTCAAAAGGCGACTTTGAGACTGTCCTAATGCTATATACGTTTGCTGCTCACTTTGCGTCACGTGGCTCCGTCTTTCGGCTACGTTTGATACCAGGAGTGATTCTCAAAGACATGCATTTAGACAATTTGTTTCATATAACATTTCTAAAATGACCCCCTCCCTCAACTTATATTAATTCCAAATGAACTACAATGCACTTTAGACGCGGCTATATCAGAGGATGTACACTATTTCTTGTAACTTATGCTATGGCAGGTGCACACGAAAATATCTTCATATAATATTAGTTCTTCAATTAAAATGGTCTGAATACAAACGTTGCGCAGTCCAAGATGGCCACCCAGCGACGAGTCATCAGTCACGTGACTGCCACCAATTGTTGTTACGTCATCGTAACTAAGCATCTGCAGTTTTCTGCATCCACAATGCACATGTGTAGCCGGATCCTCTGATCATCTGCTCCTGTAGCTGGAGCCCTCCCTTCACGGGATGGTTCCTTCGTAAGTGGAGGGCCAGTGAAACAACATCGTCACGTCACCTGACTAAGATGGCCTGGCCCGGAAAACATCGTTAACAATTACACAAACTGAACACTGTTTATGTTTTGGCATATTAACTAAAGGGTAAGTACTAAATGTATTTACCAAATTGTGTATGTGTATTGTCTAGCTAGCGATCAATATGTACATAGCCTACTTCATGAACACTGTTATTAAGTGTCCACATTTCTGTCCGCCGCGGACACTGTCCAGTAGACCTAGGTACAGGGGCGTCCTCGGGAATATTTCCAAAGGGGCAAGAAATTATATATATATATATATATATATATATATATATATATATATATATATATATATATATATATATATGATGTCGCAGACACAGAGAGTAGTGTAGGCAGAACAACGGTGCAGTTCCATTTCAGTGTGCTTGTTAGGTTGATTTCTCTTTGTTCCCACACAGTCGCGTGTAGTCTTCCAAACACAATACGTCCATATATCTCGTATTCAAAGTACACAACTCTGGCGTAAATGCACCTCTAGTGTCAGTCTCCTTCACATCGATTTGTGGCTGTTTATATTGCATGCCGTGGAGGCTGGCTGATGCACTACTTACATTTCGTCGTGTTAATGATACGACTGAAGTTGTCACATGGAAGAAGGCGCCGGATCGCCTGACCGCGAAATTGTTGCTGAACGGACTACGTCTGAGCACACACCCTAGTTTTACGTCGTTGCTAACTGGGAAAGCAGCGGAGACATCGCCGTCGTCCCAGACCTGAGCTTGCATGCCCTCGTGAAACTGTCTGATAATGCCAATGAACATGTCAGGACAACCCAACTTTGAAGACTTCTAATGTATTAGTAGGATCATCGTGTCAAAGACTACGGACAGATCAACAGCGATTCTGCTGCTGGCAATTGTTCTTGGATATAGCTGCAAATATCGTGTCAACTATGCCTTTGCTTGCTCTGAAGCCATACACACTGACTCTCTGAAAGAAGATAACGTTTCTAACGGTAGACAACCGAGAGATCCAACGTTGATTGTCGCATGCTTGGAGATTGTTCTTTCAAAAGCACGGTAGAGGCGTCATTCAGCCCCTGGTTTTCACTTATGCAGACCATGTGCATTTGAAAAGTACAGTTAATGTTTTAATAAGGCATGGACTAGTAATTGTATAAACCTATGCTAGGGTAGCATCTGTTCTAGGGCACTTGTCAGTGAAGAGTAGACTGATACCTTTCCGCTATACCTTTGCTTTCAGACGGGCGGTTGAGGACATTATATATTTAAAATGAAATATATATTACATAAAAAATAAAATGTATTGTCAACGAAATTATAGTCTAACTGACGAATATACTTCAAATATTCCTTTTAATGTATAAAGTATAAAATATTAATAGGTTTATCAGTGGTGACGAAAGCAGAATCTATGGGAAATCCAGGGTGCATTTTACAAACGATGACATATTATAGGCCTAATAACCGAAATTGTCTCAACCGTAAACGGTCACCTGATTACAATGGAGACGTATTTTTGATATATATATATATATATATATATATATATATATATATATATATATATATATATATAAACACACATACACACACGCACACACACACGCACACGCACACGCACGCGCACGCACACACACACACACACACACGCACACTCATACACATACACATACACACGTGTGTGTGTGTGTGTGTGTGTGTGTGTGTGTGTGTGTGTGTGCGTGTGTATGTGTGTTTATATATATATATATATATATATATATATATATATATATATATATATATATATATATATATATATATGAAAGCAAAGGTATAGCGGAAAGGTATCAGTCTACTCTTCACTGACGAGTGCCCTAGAACAGATGCTACCCTAGCATAGGTTTACACAATTTCTAGTCCATGCCTTATTAAAACATTAACTGTACTTTTCAAATACACATGGTCTGCATAAGTGAAAACCAGGGGCTGAATGACGCCTCTATCATGCATCTGTACATGAAAACGGCAATCTCCAAGCATGCGACAATCAACGTTGGATCTCTCGGTTGTCTACCGTTAGAAACGTTATCTTTTTTCAGAGAGTCAGTGTGTGTGGCTTCAGAACAAACAAAGGCATAGTTGACATGATATTTGCAGCATGCTATGTCCAATAACAAATGCCAGCAACAGAACCACGATCTCTACACCAACGATGTTAATCTGTTCGTAGTCTTTAATAATAATAATAATAATAGTAATAATAATAATAACAATAATAATAATAATACTGAGTTCTTTTGCGCCAATATCCTCGAAGATCAAGCTCAGTGGCGCGACAAACCACGGGATTAAGCAAACTCGTAATCGAAAGCAATGCGTGAGTCGTCAACGGAGGATGAAGAAGCTAGGAGGCTAAGGAGGATAGGCGCATTGAAGAGATAGATTTTTAGACGTCGGCGGAATGAAACTATATTACCTTTGGTTTAACACTGGCAGGAAGCGAATTCCACACCGTTGGTGCGTCAACCGAAAAAACTCGGGTCCCGGCTTTCGGTTTCACCCGAGGGATGTAAAGAGGGTTACTACTGGTTGAGCGTAGCTGTCTGGAATTTCTTGTTGGAGTTAGCATTGAATTTAGATATGCTGGTTGTGTAGATGAGAGTGTTTGATAGGCTATTGTACACATTTTGAAAATGATGCGATAGTGCACAGGTAGCCAATGCAGTGATTTTAGAAGCGGCACTGAGCGAGAAAAACGAGGAGAACGCGTGACTACCCTTGCTAAACAATTTTGGACACGCTGAAGTTTTGTTATGTCCTTGTTTGCGGTATTGTAAAGGAGGGAATTGCAGTAGTCGAGTATGCTGCTTACTAGAGCTGTGGCGATGGTTTTAGCAACGGAAAGTGATAAAAACCGGCGGATACGGCGAAGATCACGGATATGGTAAAAAAATCACGGATATGGTAAAAAGATCACGGATATGGTAAAAAGATCACGGATATGGTAAAAAGATCACGGATATGGTAAAAAGATCACGGATATGGTAAAAATCCTTTTTAAGGTCATTAAAGTGAATTGAATTGAATATATCTCACCTGATGTGTATTATGGAATAATGTCACACTATAAAAAACACATTCAAATGATCTTTGCTGTCTACATATTTTTAAACATTGAATTGCGAGTGGTACTGTGTTAAACCAAGTTATTATTAATGCAAAAACCACAATTGTATTTATGAACTGTTTTAGTTCAAGAATCACCTGGGTGTTTGTACTTTGTCGTGACGGCATGGCATGCACGCCCTGTGGAACCCCTTATATACCTGGTAGGTTTAACCAAACCGGACAGATCAACGGAGAAATCAACCTACTTGTTAATGGTTTAGCACAGGGTTAACTACTCTGTCTTGCAAAATAAATGTATTTGCGGAAACAGCGACGAAAAGTACTTCTACAACTGTACGTAACGGATAATTTAGAATTGAAATGAAAAGGGCAAAAGAAAGTGCAAAGAAGATCAGGATTTGATTTTGGAATACGAGGCTCATGTAAGAAATTCATAAACTGGCGCAGATAACTACAGAACTACGTCGACACAGCGTGCGTCATCAGGTGGATGAGACCAGGGAGGATGACAACGATAACTCAGGTCAGACGAGACGACAACGAGCTTCCCGAAGTTGACAGTGAATGGGCACAGGAGCAGGTACCAGCGGAATTTACCAAGAGAGTGATCATTAAGAAATCAAACAGGGAGGTCAACCTTCTGTCAATAACAATCATGATCGTGGGCAAGATAATCATGCAGTGGACTACAGCGGCTGTAAATGCTACACTACGAGGGGGGCGGTCTGACGATGTCTCTGTGATGATGAACTTATTCGGACAGTGTCCAAAGTAGCCGAGACAATTGTACATAAACTTTTCTGCTTTTGAGAAAGCATTCGACAGGATCCACAGGGACGATCACATCTGGCACATTTTCAAGATAATATCGAATACCACGACGCATCGTTACATCATTACACCTACAGTTTTGGTAACACCGCATTTCATTTTGAGACAAGAGGACATCGCTGGCTTCCCTTTCCTGTGCTTAGAGAATCTAGACGTCGTTGATGACATTGCTCTCCTGTCCCCACTCACCACTTGCAGCCAGACACACACACTCTCTCTCTCTCTCTCTCACACACACACACACACACACACACACACACACACACACACACACACACACACACACACACACACACACACACACACACACACACACACACATCCAGTACAAAGGTAAACCGCTTCAGCAATTAGGCCGCCAGATTGGTTTGCGGATCAGCCAGAAGAAGACAAACGTAATTACACTGAATGTTAACACGCCAGCCTCGGAGAACATGGACAACAAGGATCTTTCAAGCAAGGAATCATTAATTTACCCTAGAAGTGTCATTAGCAAAGTTGGACAATTTGTCATAGAAATCTGCAACCCACTGACTAAGACAAGGAATAACTTAATTTTGGAGTTCAGCATAATACATTACAAAGACAAGACTGAGAATCTACCGGGGTTGTGCGTTGTCAATATAGCTGTATGGGACTGGATAATGAAGGAACAAGTTATTACTAATCTTTCACACGAGCCGACTCAGAATAATGATCAGAATCTTCTCACCAAGAACCATATTAAATCAAGAGTTGCATGCCGAATGTCAACACGAAGAAAGACATGCCTGCCGTCATTCAAAGAAACGGACGGAAGTGGAAACGTCATCACAAAAACCGTCTGGTTGACGCGAGTCGGGAAGCAGAAACGTAGACGACCAAAGTCATCATGGAGGAGGACAGTGGACACGTAAATTAACCACAGCCTGGGCATCATACAGCGAATGCCGGACCTGGAGGATTAATCGGTAAGAAGTGCCCTAAGCATCAGAGAGTGTACAGGGTAGCAAGTAAGTAAAGTCATTTAGCGAAAGGGCATGTATATATATATATATATATATATATATATATATATATATATATATATATATATATATATATATATATATAGCGCCTTATAAATTATATGATTTAAGATGATTTCAGCTCTGCGCCTTTTACAGTCGTAGTCACACACCATGTTGTGAAATGGTGTTGTGTTGTTGCAGCAGAGGTTTTGTTGTCATTGTCGTTATTGTGTTTATTCCTTTCAGAAATGGACAGTGAGGTGATTAAACAGGGAAATGTCAAATATTACGACAGTAAGTATAGGCATATATCAAAACACTTTTCACAATTGACAACATCTCAGGCGCATCGCGTAATAGCATAAGTATTTCGTATTAACTCGAACCATTATTATTGTTTTGCCCTTGCGAGAATATTCTGATTATAAACAATCATAATTAGTGTTAACACTTCCGTGCGTACATATGACTGCAATTTCAAAGCCAAACACATCCAACCTTGGTTGTTTACAAAGAGTCGGATCTAACCGGTGAACCAGTGTTTTTATTTCTGTATTTCGGTTATATATATATGCAATCCGATCGAATCAAATGTCTAAAAGAACGATACAAATACCGAGGATATTGTTTCATTCCCGCGTATGTGGTGTGAGATGGCGGCTGGTGTTGGATTCCAAATTCCCGGCTACTGTGACGTCATAGAACAGCTGTAGGCAGTAGTTGAATTATATAAATATGGCTTTCGAATACACATTCAAATACAATCGTTGATAAATCGGTCGATAAACATTCGCATTGGAATGTCAAACGAATGCGTATCAAATGCTGACATTATTGCAAACATAATCCTGCTACTGCGAATGATTATCTGAACCAATTAGCATTCATTTTCACACAAGGCAAAAGGAAACTCCCAACTGGCTTCCCATTCATCCACTGATGAATTGCTGAGTAATGCATAACTAGCAGCTTTTTACGTAATTACATACATTAGACAGTCTTGCTCATTGGATAACAGAAACAAGGCACAGACGGTAGTGAAAGACGCGGTCTGGGTAAAGGGTTCAATGGGATTCGATATATATCATTGCCAGCATTCCTGTTCATACATGGCAATAAGGCAGTCCTCACTGGCAAGTAGCAACTGGACCTTTGATAATAGACAACTACCTGCCCGTAAGCCGGCCCTGCTGGTACATAGCCTCTCCACAGACAAGACTCTAGTATGACCGTCTCGTGGTACACTATGGATACTGTGTTCCTTGGGGCCCAGGCTAACATACTAGGGATCTAGGAGGACAATTCTGATTACACACATTTTTAAACTTACGGCCCAAGGATCTTACCGTTCCAGCTTGCTAGGCCATGGCAAACGAACCTTGGGTTTAAAAGTTGATTCGGTCGAACTACATCAGAGGAGAAACAACGTATCCTGCTTGCCTTAAAAGATGGAGCAGACTCAAACTAGCATGCTGGAACATCAGAACAATATTAGATTCGTGCAACAGCACTCGACCTGAACGACGCTCTGCATTAATTGCACACTAGCTAGCTAGGCTGGATATTGACATCGTCGCACTCAGTGAAATCCGCTTCTCAAAAGAAGGATGTCAGAGAAAACTTGACGCAGGTTATATCTTCTTTTGGTCTGGCAAATCAACAGAGGAGAGACGTCTTTTAGGTGTTGGGTTCACGGCCAGGGACTCCATAGCTACCAAGCTTACAAACCTGCCAATCGGTCAGCAGCATGCCACCCTTTTCAATGTGGATGCTCCAGACAAATCCTGCCGAAAGACACATTTTACACAGGCTTACGCAGCCTTCTTAGAAACGTTCCAACAAATGACAAGATTGTCATCCTTGGCGAGATTCAGAAACATGGAAAGGTGTACTTAGAAAACATGGCGTTGGAAACTGCAATGACAATAGACGCATACCACTTGGATTACGCGCTGAACAACAAATGTGTATCATCAAAACTGTCTTTCAACAAAAAGATTGTTTCAAATCCACCTGGATGCATCAACGTCAACGTGACCTAAAAGATGTAGTTCACACCAGAGTGATGCCGATATAGGGCCGAGTGCCACGTGGACCACCGCCTTGTTCGCTGCAAACTCGGGTTTCACTTCAAGCCTAAGCCAAAAGTAGGATATGCTCCAAAGAAAAAAAGCTGAAGGTGTATAGCCTCCAGACAGTAGAGGTTAAGGTGGACTTCCAAGAGAACATAGGTCTAAACTGGAAAGGTCCAACTGCCCAGCAAATTCCCCTCCAAACGTGCTGCGGGGCCACCCCAAAACTACTATTCTAAAAGCTTCTAATGAAACTCTCGGATTCTCCACAGGGAAAACATAGATTGGTTTAATGAGAACAATCAAGACATCCAGAAAATTCTGGCTGATAAAAGTTCACATGCTTCAAGCTTCATGCCCACAAAAGAACGCGGCCTTCCATTCGAAATATTCAGAATGAATGGTGGACCAACCTTGCCAAAAGAACTCAGCAATGCGCCCACTCCGGTGATTACAGGGGATTCTACGACACATTGACAGCCGTATATGGCCCATCTTATCAGACAAAGAGCCCCTTAGGAAGTGAAGATGAGAAAGAGCTGCTCACCGAAAATGACACCATCCTAAACCGATGGGCAGTGCACATTAACTCCCTCTTCACTCGGCGATCGACGGCGTCCGACAAGAGCCGGTGGAAACTGAATTGGACAAGACGTCAACACTGTAAACGACGACGACAGCCATAGAACAGTCTGAGAGTGGAAAAGCTGGGGAATTGATGGCATCTCACCAGAAATTGACAAAAATGTAGCTGGGGAAATTTCCACAAGATCTCCGTGGCGCAGTCATCATCACCCTGTACAAGAACAAAGGGAAAGTATAACTGCTCGAATTATCACGGCATAACCTTTCTCTCCATCGCCTGCAAATTCTTAGCAAGAGTATTACTGAACAGACTTGTACCAACTATCTATTACAGGAAAACATCTGCCAGAGAGCCAATGTGGCTTTATGGCTAATCGGTAAAACACTGACATGGTGTTTGGACAAATAAAGAGAAGTGCGAGAGTAAAACATCATCACCTTTGCAAACCTAACAAAAGTATTTGACACCGTGAGCAGAAAAGGACTCTGGAAAATTCTTGGAAAGCTAGACAAACCAACTAGAACAGTCAGCTACATCCACACGCAAACATGATGACTGACCAATTCAAAGGACACTTTGCCAGCGTCGGCATATGATTTAAAACAAACAAAAACAGACAAAATCGATTGGACGGAACAAAGCAGATAATGTAGCTTTTAAATTGTCGGATATTATGTTTACATTTGTTCTTGGACAGCTACGAAATATGTCAGCGATAACAGTAATAGGACTGTATGACATATATTGTAAAGTACCAAAACTAAGTGTTGATATCACCACTGCACCGCGCATTGTTACTATTTACTGGTCGAGCATCGATAAGGCGCCCTTTCCGCGATCAAAGAAAAAGGCTAGAATGACACCCATTGTACAAAATCGGAGAATCGAACGACGTCACGAATTATATACCTACATCGGTCTTACCCCTTGTTCTTTTAACAGTATCATATTAATCATATATTACTCCATTAATTTGTATTTATTTATTACTGTCATATTAATCATTTATTACTATATGTATGTATTTATTTATATTACGTTATTATTATTATTTTATTGTTGTGAATTGTATATTATTTGTTGTCTCTATGTGGTAAAGATATGGATGTAAGAGTGTATTTATGTTTTCGTTACACTAGTCCCGTGTCTAGGAGATCCTATCGCCTTGTTGAAATCAATTAATCGTATCCAATCACGGCGATTTTTACGCCAGGTCGCCATAGTATTTGCATACAAAATAGTCATTTTATGTTAGTAACTGTTTTTGGGTTATTGTTCGTGTAGGGTAAAGCAGTTATTTTAGTAGCCCTTTTTGTGTCTGCTATAATGTTGAAGTTAAAGAGTGGAATATTACGTTTATCTTTGAAAGTCACTTCTATTGTTACACTGAATGTAATATAATGCATAAGTATGTTTGTATTACATGTGTAAAAGCTAAGTTCTTATAGAGCTCAAAGCACTTTATACCTATGTACTGTCCTACGTTGTTTTAGTATCACTGTTTGGATTACTTCGCGGGTGGAAAACCCGATATCTGGTGCTATGTAGTGACAGTACAATAACTTGGTATACCAACAGCAGTATGAGGAAAGCGAAAGGTAGTCTTAAGATCGAGGTATGTTGAAACAAATTAGTCATTAAAATATTTTGCATATTTTGTATTCCTAACTGTCTTGAAATGATCGAATTGTTAACTAATATGCAATACAAACGTCGACATACTCGATGAATATGTAGAACATGCAACAGAAGCACTAAATAAAGATAGCTTTCGAAGAAAAGAAACGTAAAATATGTGACAACTTGGAAATGAAACTAAATACACCAAGAATCAGTTACATAGAAAATAATGTTCCAGTGGAGAGCGATCAATGCCCCACATTACTGTCTATTCGTATAGCGATGCATACTCTCTGGGCATCACGACCTATATTTTGGACTTACTTTTTCTGTGAAAATATCACCAGTTTAAAAAGGTGATGTAATGATATAGTTCATTATTTTAGCCACACTTGCAAACTAAACCATTGTTATGTCACAGGAAACTGTTGTCTGATAACTCAGGTTAGCTATGTTTCATGTGCAGTTGTTTAATTTTGTTTTGTTTACGAGGCATATTTAAACTTATGATTGACGTTTCTCTGAACGATACTTGCCACTGTCTTCTCTTGCAGCCTGTGTGCGAAAACCTGGCCTACGGCGACATGGTAATGCACGTACCGAGGCTTCCGAGTTTCCCGTCAGACGCCAGTTACCAGCAGGCTTTCTCGGTGACGAAGGGTCCGGTGTGGGCCTCGCCCCGGGAATGGTTCCTATTCGCCAGTGTCGAAGAACTCATGTAATCGCTACTCAAACTGTAACATACATTCAGCTACCAACTGAATCTAAATTGATAATTTCTCACTTCACACGAATGACAACTTACAATTATTTAAATTCTGTGATTGTTCGCACTCGAATTTTCATTGGGCAGTCTACCCATGAAGGCCGTTGCTGCGACAACTGTTGCAATCCGACGATCGGGGAACTGCCAATAACTGCCTGTTGTCAGATGTTACTGTTTTCTACCAGAGCATTTGAATTATGGTGCAGTGTCACTCGTTTATATGTGTCAGTGTGTTCAATGCATGCTTATCACAGCGTGCCTGCTAATTGCGAAACGTAAACAAATTAGAATGAGTAAACAATCGTACCAACGTGCATTTAGTATAATAATAAAACCAATAACCAGTGTACGATCTAAGAAAAACTATATGTATCATGTATTTGAATTCATGTATTATCGTATACATACTTGCTTTATTTGGTCGTTTTACTGCTGCTACAAAGGGATTATAATATAATGTTTGTTTAACGATGGAATTTTACAAAATAGCAAAACCATCTGCAAATGTTGCATGCCATATTCATTTCATTTTGTAAATCCTTAATGTGTGTTAGGGTAAATGATTCATAGAAATCTATGCAAAAATTCTGACTGATAACTGATAATTATATTTTTGCTCTGTTTAGTTCTTGGATGGATGCAATCAAATCAACTGTAAGTATGATCATGTATAACCTTTGTTATGTCGTATGTTATGTTAACCGCATGTTTAAGCTATGTACTGTAGAATTTGTGTATTGGCCCGACAGGGCAGCAACTTCCTGTTCACCGTACACGTGACTTCAGGGACAACAAACCACACAGACAGGCAAACCGGGAACTGATTAGTTTTCCACTCTACTTTATTTGTATATAGTTACATGCACTATCTCAATATAATGTGTTATTCAGAAATTTAAACTATAATTTGCAACCTACTACAAATCGACTGTAACTACACTGTAAAATTATGTCGGCTTATGTTTTTGATATATTAAACCTTGGACACTTTTACTAAATATCTAAGTTCTCTTATTACTAGTTTTTTGTAAACAGTTTGAAGCACACGCCGATAGCATAGTAACTTGTCTATATCAACGTTGAACCCACTCTTGTATTAACTGTTGTTATTCGACGGTGATGTGGGATGGTGTGTGTGTTGTAGCTGCCTCCGCCAAGGCCAGTCATGTCACAAACACGTAAGTTATGTCGACATGTACGTGTTTCGACCACTCCTCACGCAAAAACTGCCGCCACAGGGTCTACGTTACAGCGGAGTGTAACGCTGTGTAACCAAACACCGTTACGGTGGCATGCCTAACATAAAACATAGTTATGCACATGACGCAACTTACATTCTTTCACCAAATTGCCCCTGTTCAGTATGTTAGTTAGCAACGTTTGATGATGTCAACATAACAACTTGAAATGTTTGATTCTGGTCAACATATAAGAAGAGTTAGGGCTGTTTTGTTGGTTCCACGTTAATGTATGCTTGTTGTAAAACACAAAATAGTAAAAGGAGTTGTAAATGGGAGTAATGAGGTGTAAACAAGATAAATTGCATAATAAAAAGTGAATTAATTTATCGGTAATCCATCTTGTTCGACACCTTCGCCTGTCTCACCCACATTGGTCCTGGGATTTTGCTTTGTTCAGAATTATATCAACCGTCACCACAGCAAAACTACGGTGAAACTGCTCAGCAGGACGATCCTCCGCCTTCATATGCTCCACCTGGCCAGCCTGGATTTGTTCCACTTGGCCAGCCTGGATCTGCTCCACCTGGCCAGCCTGGATTTGCTCCACCTGGACAGCCTGGATATGGTCCACCTGGACAGCCTGGATATGGTCCACCTGGACAACCTGGATATGGTCCACCTGGACAACCTGGATATGGTCCACCTGGACAGCCTGGATATGGTCCACCTGGATATGGTCCACCTATGCAGCCTGGATATGGTCCACCTATGCAGCCCGGATATGGTCCACCTATGCAACCTGGATATGGTCCACCAATGTACGGTGGACAACCTACGTACGGTCAGCCGAGGTTCAATCAGCCCATGTTCGGTCAGCCAAACCAGCAGGGAAATCAACGCTCTGACATGGGTTAGTAAACGCAACTGTTGTTCGTTTATGTTGTGCTGAATGCTACGAAGACGTACACAAGCATTTAAATCCAAATGGCCACACAGAAAACGTGAAAGCGTGTCTTCCTTCGTAGACCTGCGTGCAACTACCTGTTTGTTATTAATGTTTGATTTTGTGAAGGTATGCAAATGCAACATTTTGGTGTTATGCGCCTGAACAGTTAATAAAAACTTGTGCCGATAATCAAAATGTACAGGTCACTAAAGTTATAGTCTCATACTGGAACACGTTTCATGGTATCTGCGGGTGGAAGTAACCGGCGGGAAAGAAACCAAATGTCCAAACACGCGCCAAGTCGGGAAGGGCAGCATTTGTTTCGTGCCTGCTATCAATATCATGCTATGTACCAACTGTGGTGAATTTGTTAGAACGTAATGTGTATAATACACACCCAGTGCAAGGAAACAGCGAGGAGAGATTTCAGACATATTTCAAAAGTACAAATCTGTGAATTTAACGGTTGTCTCTGCTGCAGGTAGGATGGCTGGAGCCGCAGCTCTAGGCATGGGAGCAGGTTATCTGATGGGGAACATGGACGAGTTTGACATGTTTTAAATGAGATATACGGCAACAGCAATGTTCCATTGTTCACGACTCGGGTAGAGTGTTACAAGAATTTGTGATATCGCGTCCACTGAATCAAAGCATGACAGTTAACTCTGCCAATACATATACCACTTCCTATGTACCAACTGAAATATAGTATGTGAACTTGAAAAAATCATTAAAAAAGTAATTGTGGTCTTAGTTTATTTGCATATCGCCACTCAGAACAACAATATGATGATACTTCTGAATACTATTATTCTATTTTATCATCATATCTGAGAATATGCTGTCATTATTGTATAGAAATCCAACCTCATTCTAAGGACTGTTCTTGCGATGCATCCATTACAAGCGAGTGACATACGTCAAAAGGTCCGGTACATGTCTTAAAACTGGCTAGAACTATTAACAAGCAGGTAACATCGAAAGAACATACTCGCAAAACCGTTACTTTCTTCCAAACAATCGCAGATCAATCATTAAACGTTTAGCGTCAGAGATACAAAGCGCTAATAGAGATGCGTACAGATTGCACACATGCGCACGCACGCACGCACGCACACACACACGCACACACGTACGCACGCACACGCACGCGCGCGCGCGCACACACGCACACACACACACTCCCACGTATTTATCTAGTTCAATATATGAATAGGGCCTGTAAGTGGGTTACGATACATGGCGAAACTCCGCGCGACTGCAGCTGATTGGGGACTGGACACAAGTTAATATTCTAACGATGGATGACAGTTGTAGCTTCCGACTGATGAATACTAGGAAAATCAGGTCATACATATCTTGTTTTATACCGTTCTTATCTTAAATGTCCGATTTAATATTGATTTACGTAGTGCAGATAATAGTCACAATTTGAAGCCGTATGTGTATTTTACGGGATTTGCATTGTACATTGCTTTACGTTGTGGTTTCGATAAGCACTTCTATCTGACAAGTTGTCTAAATGCACATAATAAAGAGGCGCAACAAGCTACATAAGAATAACATTAATACAAATGAGATTATCAAGGGGACATAGCAGTATATATTCAAACCGAGTGATCGAATTATATTACATTGTAGAGCTAGTATTTGACGGGGCAACGATTTAACATATTGAGAAAACCGAAAATATAGTGTTTTCCGTGGCAACCCGGAGTATTCCCGAACCTTTCTGCTAATATAAGTGTTTTAAGAGGAATGGTGATCGGAGCAATTCTGGGGTGAGCTCAGTTTCCACTGGCCTGTATTTGGACGTTTTTCCAGTGCCACTGTGCGTGCGTGTGTATGCATGTGTATGTTAGTGCACTTGCCCCTGTGAAACCATACACCCATTAACATTTGACAACGTTTGTTCTGAAACATTGGGTTGTCATCGACGTGCCGAACAAAAAAACAATATATATATATATATATATATATATATATATATATATATATATATATATATATATATATATATATATATATATATATATATATATATATATATATATATATATGTATTCCTCATCGTGAAGTGACTTTCCATCGCCATATGTATAACTATTATATATGAAATATAATATACCGCTCAACCTTTCCGAATATTCCAAGTTCGTTTTCCAGCTCAAGAAATATTGTCAAGACCATCAGAACTTCTCAAATCGTTCTGATTGTTGAATTGGGTACAATATAAATCCGTTGTATGGTGCATATAGTGGATGCATTAAATGCTTGTTTCGGAACCGGTTTTATAATTGATCATACTTATGAGAGATAATGTAATGCAGACATTTATCTTTACATAAATTCATGTTGCTGCTTTTACCCTAAAATACCTTGAAGAGGTCAAAAGGCCACCTTGTTAATGACCTAATGGTATACGTTTGCTGCTCACTTAGCGTCATGTGGCTCCGTCTTTCGGCTAAGTTCGATACCAGGAGTGACTCTCACAGACGTTTGCATTTAGAATTTTTTTTGTCATATAATACTTCTAAAATGACCCCCCCCCCTCCCTCAACCTGTATTCATACCAAATGAACTACAGTGCACTATAGACGCATATAAGTCGCTGTATATCAGAGGATTTACACCATTTCTTTTAACTTATGCTATGGTAGGTGCACACACACAACTATCTTCATATAATATTAGTTCTTTGATTAAAATGGTCTTAATATATACAAACGTTGCGCTGTCTAATATGGCCACCCAGCGACGAGTCATCAGACACGTGATTGCCACCAATTATTGTTACGTCAGCGTAACTAAGCATCTGCAGTTCGCTGCATCCACAATGCACATGTGTAGCCGGATCCTCTGACCATCTGCTCCTGTAGTGGAGTAGTCTCGCTTAACCGACTGTCAGTCGGCTGCGGAACTACGCCGAGAAGACAGTCTGGTTACATTAACGGCTTTTGTTTGGGTAGCAGCCGTGATCTATAAAATGCTGCCACCTCACGGACACTGCCGTAATAAATATTTTTATAAACCACTGCAAATTTGTAGTTCTATTTATTTTGTGTTAATATATTTTGGTCGGTCGCTAGGTGGCGTAAGGTGGTACATGTTTCTATTTCACTGCTCGTTCAAATTTACATTTTTAATCTAAATTCTGCATTTTTGTGTTCGACATTACTGCAGTTATAAGACCAACACACTACTTTATTTGGACACGCAGAATTTTTTATAAATTACACCAGTTACGCCGCTAAAATTAATCATTTACAACATAGTGGGCGATAATACATATAGTTAACTTTTCGCGCTTCGGTACGGTCTTACATTACAAATAACATACAAAGACAGGGGTAGCCCTTTTAAACTGTTAACTAACAGGCCTTTTCATAAGACGTTCCTTTACACCCAGTATCGCCCTGGGGGTGAAGACCTCTACGTTTCATCTGCACGGGCACTAAACGTCTTATTACTTTTGCACAGGCTTTGCTGAGCGCGAAGATTTAAACGATCTGTATTTAGCCTTTTAAACTGATTTGTTAAACTGATTTGTATTTAGCCTTTTAAAAACTCATTCTACATTTAGCATTTTACAGGCTTTAGCATTTTACAGACTTATTTAGCACTTTACAAACTCATTTGAAACTACTGATTTAGTTTATTAATAATTTTAAATACCACTTGATTATGTCTATGTAATATTTTCTCGCTAGATTTATTAGTCTTACATCTGAGAAACTACTGTAATTTTAGAATTAGTGTGATCTTATACTCTCATATACTTATTTATTACATGTTATTTATTAAGTGTTGGTGCTGTTGACCCATGCCAAACATTTACATTATTTTAGAACGTCTGGCCACTCAGTCACTAATTATTTTATGATACATTAATTTTATCACTTGAGCAGATTTTGTCAAATGTCACCATTGTTCTCACTGTGTGTTTTATTTTTATCCTGTTCTGCAGCTTCTAGAAGCTATGATTTCACCTTGTGTAACACTCTGGCACAATGGTCGGATGTAACTTCAACACCTTCCAAATACATGACCACACAAGAATCCTTGACATACTTACACAGTCTGCCATGCCTTAATCTGTGTTTCAACCGAAAATTACTACCTATACCCCGTTCCAGGCCAACATTTAAATTGGCCTTGATCTTACTGCTAGCGGGAGATGTTAGTCTTAATCCTGGACCTGTGGTCAGGCATAACATCCGCCTGGCCACCACTAACATTCGTTCAATTCGTGAAAAAACTGCCTCTCTCACGGATCTTATAATTTCCAAAACAATAGACATTCTCGCTGTGACTGAGACCTGGCTCAGACCGCATGACACAGATGCATGTATTGCCGACATCTCCCCTCCTGGCTATACCTTCCACCATCGACCACGTCCAGTTGGACGAGGCGGAGGTGTCGGTTTCCTTATTTCAAAACTATTTAACGTAACCCCGTACACCAGCCCGGACTATACCACATTTGAATCTCTCTGTCTTAACATATCTAATTCGTGCTTCTGTGGGGTTTTCATTTGTATTTATCGCCCTCCAGGTCATCCAGCTAACTTCTTTGAAGAATTCCAGGATCTTTTGGAAAATGTTGCAACCATGCACACAGAATTTTACATTGTGGGCGATTTTAATCTTCACCTGGATACACCATCTGCAACAACTACCACGTTTAATGATATCCTGGCATCATTTGACACAAAACAACATGTCAATTTCCCAACACACATACATGGACATTGGCTTGACATCTTGATAACTCGTTCCTCTTGTAAACACATTCAGACACCCACAGTTGTAGATGGCTTATCGGACCATAACACAGTAATTGCAGATCTTAAAGTTCCTATAGCCCCAGCCGTGTCCAAACACAACATGTTCTACAGAGCCATACACAGTATCAACATTGCATCATTTATGACTGATATAATTACATCCGACCTTGTCACACATCCTAAAGAACATGTATCAGACCTATACAAACAGTACCGTGAAATACTGAAGACATTGCTTGACAAACATGCACCCGCTAAATCCAAATCTGTGTCACAAAAGCCGCCAGCTCCTTGGATGACCCCGGAAATAATCCAATCTAAACGGCGCCGTCGCTATCTGGAACGTGTCTGGCGTAAATCTCGTTCATCCTTAGACAGGTCACGCTACACACGGCAATGTCATCTATGTAACCAACAAATGTCCAAAGCAAAGTCGTATTATTACGAAAACATGGTCGCAAATAACTCTGCTACACCAAAACAACTATGGAAATGCATCAATCAGATTTTACACAGGCGGCCTGCTCCTTCCCTACCAACCCATGCATCAATCAAGTCACTGTGTAACTCTTTCTCAAGTCATTTTAAAGACAAAATCAGCCTGATACATTCAGCCTTCACAGATCACACCTCAGACACTATAAATGCCGACTCTCCACAACTAAATTCTAAACTCACATCGTTTGAACCAGCCACAACTACTGAAGTGGAAAAAATAATCATGTCATCCCCAAATAAATCCTGTGATCTTGACCCACTTCCGACCATACTACTGAAAGCATGCCTTGACGTTTTAATTAAACCAATAACAGATATAATAAATGCATCACTCTGCTCCGGCTTATTCCCTGAAGACTTTAAATGTGCACACGTAAATCCAATTCTTAAGAAGACAACTCTGTCAAAAGAAGATCTAAACAGCTACAGGCCTATTTCTAACCTTAGCTTCATTTCCAAAATACTCGAAAAGGTTGTTGCAAATCGACTTACTTCTCACATCAACATAAATGGTTTAACCAATGCATCACAGTCTGCGTACAAACAATTTCACTCAACAGAAACTGCTCTTTTAAAAGTACACAATGACATAAACCTTAACATTGATAAAGGCAAAGTTACTGCACTGACCCTGCTTGACCTATCCGCCGCTTTCGACACCATTGACCACGACATTCTCATTACACGCTTATCAACGTGGTACGGGATATCTGGCACAGCCTTGAGCTGGTTTACTTCATACCTTACTGACAGACGGCAAGCCATTAAAATAGGTAACTGCTTCTCAGACATGCTGCCCACCTCTTGTGGTGTCCCCCAGGGTTCTGTTTTGGGTCCGTTGCTTTTCACTCTGTACACAACACCATTAAGCTCAGTTATCCAGAGTCACAACCTGGATCATCACCTTTATGCAGATGACACACAAATCTATGTTTCTCTGACCACACCAGATACTTGTCGCTCCCTAAACCAGCTCAGGGATTGTCTCCAAGATGTCTCCCTCTGGATGAAAAATAGTAAATTAAAACTAAATGCAGATAAGACTGAATTTCTCATCATTGGTACCTCAACGCAGCGGGCAAAACTCAATGGCTTTTTCCCGACACATATTCTGAGTCAGAGTATCACACCAGCCACCTCAGTTTTAAATCTCGGAGTAACGTTTGATGAAAACTTCAATTTCAAACAACATATCTCGAAAACATGCCGTTGCTGTTTTTACCATATCCGTGATCTTCGCCGTATCCGCCGGTTTTTATCACTTTCCGTCGCTAAAACCATCGCCACAGCTCTAGTAAGTAGCAGACTCGACTACTGCAATTCCCTCCTTTACAATACCGCTAACAAGGACATAGCAAAACTTCAGCGTCTCCAAAATTGTTTAGCAAGGGTAGTCACGCGTTCTCCTCGTTTTTCTCGCTCAGTGCCGCTTCTAAAATCACTGCATTGGCTACCTGTGCACTATCGCATCATTTTCAAAATGTGTACAATAGCCTATCAAGCACTCTCATCTACACAACCAGCATATCTAAATTCAATGCTAACTCCAACAAGAAATTCCAAACAGCTACGCTCAACCAGTAGTAACCCTCTTTACATCCCTCGGGTGAAAACGAAAGCCGGGACCCGAGCTTTCTCGGTTGCAGCACCAACGGTGTGGAATTCGCTTCCTGCCAGTGTTAAATCACAAGGTAATATAGTTTCATTCCGCCGACATCTAAAAACCTATCTCTTTAATGCTGCCTATCCTCCTTAGCCTCCTAGCTTCTTCATCCATCCGTTGACGACTCACGCATTGCTTTCGATTATGAGATTGATTAATCCCCTGGTTTTGTCGCGCCACTGAGCTTGATTTTCGAGGATATTGGCGCAAAAGAAGTTACTATTATTATTATTATTATAAGTTTAATTTTGAATAGTTTTTATAATACAGCATTATTTGATCAAAAGGTTTCCTTATTTAATGTGTATGCTATCCGTGTCGGGCTAGACAATGCTGGCACCTCACGGATACTGGTTAATCCTGCCGTAATTCTTATTTTATAAACAACGGTAAATTTGAATTTTTGCTTACTTTTGTGTTAATATAAGTTCAATGGTGAATACTTTTCATATGATATTATTATCTTGTAAAACGATATCGTTATTTAAATTTTTATTTCATAGTTGGCCTGAGAGCCAATCAGCGTCTCTACCCTAATCTGGGGTAAGGCTGCCCGGATGAAGAAACTTAAGCCCATATACTGTCCCAGGCGGAGTTGAGGGGGCTTAAAAGTGCTGCCACCTCACGGAGTCTGGGTAACCGAGGCTAGTAGTGGAGCCTCCCTTCACGGGATGGATCCTTCGCAAGTGGAGTGCCACTGAAACAACATCGTCACGTCACCTGACTAAGATGGCCTGGCCCGGAAAACATCGCTAACAATTACACAAACTGCAAAGATCATACGACAGAACACTGTTTATGTTTTGGCATATTCACTGAAGGGTAAGTACTAAATTTGTTTAGCACATACCAAATTGTGTATGTGTATTGTCTAGCTAGCGATCAAAATGTGCATAGCCTAATTCATGAACATTGTTATTAGGGGTCCAAATTTCTGACCGCCACAGGTACAGGGGCGTCCTCGGGAATATTTCTAAAGGGGCAAGACATTATACATGATGTCGCATATATAGAGAGACATAGTGTAGGCAGCACAACGGTGCAGTTCCATTTCAGTTTGCTTGTTAGGTTAATTTCTCTTTGTTCCCACACAGTCGCGTGTAGTCTTCCAAACACAATACGTCCATATATCTCGTATTCAAAGTACACAACTCTGGTGTAAATGCACCTCTAGTGTCAGTCTCCTTCACATCGATTTGTGGTTGTTCATATTGCTTGCCAGGGGAGGCTGGCTGATGCACAACTTAGATTTCGTCGTGTTAATGATACGACTGAAGTTATCACATGGAAGAAGGCGCCGGATCGCCTGACCGCGACCCTGTTACTGAACGGACTACGTCTGAGCACACATCCTTGTTTTACGTCGTTGCTAACTGGGAAAGCAGCGGAGACATCGCTGTCGTCCCAAACCTGAGCTTGCATGCCCTCGTGAAACTGTCTGATAATGCCAATGAACATGTCAGTATAACCCAAATTTGTATCATTCTAATGTTTTAATAGGGTCATCGTGTCAGAATTCCAGACAGCTACGCTCATCCAGTAGTAACCCTCTTTACATCCCTCGGGTGAAACCGAAAGCCCTGACCCGAGTTTTTTCGGTTGCCGCACCACCGGTGTGGAATTCGCTTCCTGCCAGTGTTAAACCAAAGGTAATATAGTTTCATTCCGCCGACGTCTAAAAATCTATCTCTTCAATGCGCCTATCCTCCTTAGCCTCCTAGCTTCTTCACACTCCGGTGACGACTCACGCATTGCTTTCGATTACGAGTTTGCTTAATCCCTTGGTTTGTCGCGCCACTGAGCTTGATCTTCGAGGATATTAGCGCAAAAGAACTCAGTATTATTATTATTGTTGTTATTATTATTATTATTATTATTACTATTATTATTATTATTAAAGACTACGAACAGATTAGCATCGTTGGTGTAGAGATCGTGATTCTGTTGCTGGCATTTGTTATTGGATATAGCATGCTGCAAATATCGTGTCAACTATGCCTTTGCTTGCTCTGAAGCCACACACACTGACTCTCTGAAAAAAGATAACGTTTCTAACGGTAGACAACCGAGAGATCTAACGTTGATTGTCGCATGCTTGGAGATTGCCGTTTTCATGTACAGATGCATGATAGAGGCGTCATTCAGCCCCTGGTTTTCACTTATGCAGACCATGTGTATTTGAAAAGTACAGTTAATGTTTTAATAAGGCATGAACTAGAAATTGTATAAACCTATGCTAGGGTAGCATCTGTTCTAGGGCACTCGTCAGTGAAGAGTAGACTGATACCTTTTCTTTCCTGGGTTTTGCCAACGAGATGTATATATCCAAGCATAGCTGTACTTTTGCTTTCAGACAGGCGGTTGAGGACATTATATATTATAAAATGTAAAATATATTACATAACAAATAAAATGTGTTGTGAACGTAATTATATTCTGAATAATAGATTTCAAATGTTCCTTTTAATGTATAAATTATATTAAAAGGTTTACCAGTGGTGACGAAAACAGAATTTATGGGAGGTCCAGGGTGCATTATACAAACGATGACATATTATAGGCCTAATATTCGAACTTTTAACCGTAAACGGTCACCTGATTACAATAGGGACGTATTTTTGATTTGGTGATAATAATTTTTTTTTATGGTACAATATAAAATCACTGAATGTTGCATAAAATGGATGTATTTACCGTACACCTTTTAACCCACAAAATGTTGATGTTCCAAACTAGGAAATTCAGAATGCCGTGTGTGTGGGTATATGTGTATAGACATACATATCTATACATATGCATCATATGCATACACACACACACACACACACACACACACACACACACACACACACACACACACACATATATATATATGATGCATATGTATAGATATGTATGTGTGTGTGTGTGTGTGTGTGTGTGTGTGTGTGTGTGTGTGTGTGTGTGTGTGTGTGTGTGTGTGTGTGTGCGTGTGCGTGTGCGAAGGAGATATCGTTGCATAAAATGCAAAAAAAGGCTTGCAACAGCAGGAGTTTTGTGCCGGTAACAGTTAGAATGTTAAATAAGTAATATTGATGCCAACGAGTTTGCTTTTTGTGTGGTTAAATTTTGCATTTCATCTGTATTTTGTGACAATCTTTTCTTTACACATTTTAGAGGCGATCATGCGTTTTACGATGGATGTATATCCTCTTTAAGGATATTAAAGTGAACTGAACATATCTCACCGCATGTGTATTGGATAATAATATCACACTATAAAACAACAATCAAATGATCTTTACTGTCTACACATTTTTTGAATTGCGAGTGGTATTGTAGTAAACCAAGTTATTAATAATGCAAAAAAACCTTCAGCAAATGTATAATTGATTGTAACAGCAATTGTATTTATGAACTGTTTTAGTTCAAGAATCATCCGCGGTGTTTGTGCCTTGTCGTGACGGCATGGCATGCACGCCCTGTGGAACCCCTTAGAAACCTGGTAGGCTTAGCCAAACCGGACAGATCAACGGAGAAATCAACCTACTTGTTAGTGGTTTAGCATAGGGTTAACTACTCTGTCTTGCAAAATAAAGGGATTTGCGGAAACAGCGACGAAAACTACTTCAGAACTGTACGTAAAGGATAATTCAGAATTGAAACGAAAAGGCCAAAAGGAAGTGCAAAGAAAACCAGGATTTGATTTTGGAATATGAGGATTATGTAGGAAATTCATAAATTGACGCATATAACTACAGAACTACGTCGACACAGCGTGCGTCATCAGGTGGATGAGATCAGGGAGGATGACAACGATAACTCAGGTCAGACGAGACGACAACGAGTATCCCGAAGTTGACAGTGAATCGGCACAGGAGCAGGTACCAGCGGAATTGACCAACAGAGTGATCATTAAGAAACCAAACAGGGAGGTCAACCTTTTGTCAATAACAATCATGATCATGTGCAAGATAATCATACAGTGGATTACAGCGGCTGTAAATGCTACACTACAAGAGGGGTGGTCTGACGATGTCTTTATGTTGATGAACTTATTCGACCAGTGTCGAAAGTGACTCCGACAATTGCACATAAGTTTTACTGGTTTTGAGAAAGCTTTCGATAGCATCCACATTCTGGCACATTCTCAAGATCATATCGAATACCATGACGCATCGTCAACATTATCATAGCTTTACAAACCAATTACACCTACGGATTTGGTAACACCGCATTTCATTTTGAGACAAGAGGACTTCGCTGGCTTTCGTTTTCTGTGCAACCACACACACACACACGCACGCACGCACGCACGCACCCCCACACACGCACACATCCAGTACAAAGGTAAATCGCTTCAGCAATTAGGCCGCCAGATTGGTTTGCGGATCAGCCAGAAGAAGACAAAAGTCATTACACTGAATGTTAACATGCCAGCGTCAGAGGACGTGGATAACAAGGATCTTTCAAACACGAAATCATTTGTGTACTATTAGAAGTATAATTAGCAACGTTGGACAATTTGGCATTGAAATCTGGAAAAGACTGACTAATAATAATAATAATAATAGTAACTTCTTTTGCGCCAATATCCTCGAAAATCAAGCTCAGTGGCGCGACAAAACCAGGGGATTAATCAATCTCATAATCGAAAGCAATGCGTGAGTCGTTAACGGATGGATGGAAAAGCTAGGAGGCTAAGGAGGATAGGCAGCATTAAAGAGATAGGTTTTTAGATGTTGGCGGAATGAAACTATATTACCTTGTGATTTAAAACTGGCAGGAAGCGAATTCCACACCGTTGGTGCGGCAACCGAGAAAGCTCGGGTTCCGGCTTTCGTTTTCACCCGAGGGATGTAAAGAGGGTTACTATTGGTTGAGCGTAGCTGTCTAGAATTTCTTGTTGGAGTTAGCATTGAATTTAGATACGCTGGTTGTGTAGATGAGAGTGCTTGATAGGCTATTGTACAAATTTTGAAAATGATGCGATAGTGCACAGGTAGCCAATGCAGTGATTTTAGACTTGTCTAAGGCAAGGAATAACTACATTTTGGAGTTCAGCATAGTACATTACAAAGACAAGACTCAGAATCTACAGGGGTTGTGCGCTGTCAACATTGCTGTATGGGACTGGAGAATGAAGGAACAAGATATTACTAGTCTGTCCAGCTTTCACACGAGCCGACTCAGAATAATTATCAGAATCTTCTGACCAAGAACCATATTAAATCTAGAGTTGCATGCCGAATGCCAACACGAAGAAAGACATGCCTGATGTCATTCAAAGAAAACGACGGAAGTGGAGTAGACATGTCCTTCGCATAGATGCAGACGTCATCATAAAAAACTGTCTGGTGGACGCGAGTCGGGAAGCAGAAACGTAGACGACAAAAAGGCACCATGGAGTAGAAAGTGGAGACGTAAATTAACTACAGCCTGGGCATTTTAAAGGGTAGTAAGTAAGTAAAGTCATTTAGCGAAAGGGCATATATATATATATATATATATATATATAGCGCCTTATAAATTATATCATTTAAGATGATTTCAGCTCTGCCCCTTTTACAGTCGTAGTCACACACCATGTTGTGAAATGGAGTTGTGTTGTTGCAGCAGATGTTTTATTGTCATTGTCGTTATTGTATTAATTCCTTTTAGAAATAGACTCCAATGAGCTGATTAAACAGGGATATGTCTAATATTACGACAGTAAGTATAGGCATACATCTAAACACTTTTTACAGTTAATTAACACAATCTCAGGCGCATCGCGTAATAGCATAAGTATTTCGTATTAACTCGAACCATTATTTTTGTTTTACCCTTGCGAGAATATTCTGATTCTAAACAATCATAATTAATGCTAACACTTCCGTGGGTACACATGATTGCAATTTCAAAGCCAAACACATCCAACCTTGGCTGTTTACAAAAAAAACGGATGTAACCGGTCAACCAGTGTTTTTCTTTCTTTATTTCGATTATATATGCAATCCGATCGAATCAAATTTCTAAAAGAACGATATAAAGACCTATGATATATTTTTATTCCCACGTATTAATTTTGGTGTAGGATGGCTGCTGGTTGTGGATTCCAAATTCCCGGCTACTGTGACAACGTGATAGAACAGCTGTAGGCAGTAGTTGAATTATACGCAAGGAAAACATAGATTGGTTTTATGAGAACAATCAAGAAATCCAGAAACTTTCGGCTGATAAAGGTTCACATGGCTCAAGTTTCCTGCCCACAGAAGAACGCGGCCTTCCGTCTTTTACTCTTCAAAGCAAGCTTCGAAAAAGTTCGAATGAATGGTGGACCAACCTTGCAGAAAGAACTCAGCATTACACCGACTCCGGTGATTACAGGGGATTCTACGCAGCCTTGACAGCCCTATATGGCCCATATTGTCAGACAAAAAGCCCTTTACGAAGTGCAGATGGGAAAGGGCTGCTCACCGAAAATGACACCATCCTAAACAGATGGTCGGAGCACTTTCACACCCTGTTCAATGCCTGCCACACAGTCCAACAATCCGCGATTGACCACATCCTTCAGCATCCAGTGAAAACTGAATTGGACAATACCTCAACACTGCAAACGACGCTGAAAGCCATAAAACAGTTTAAGAGTGAAAAAGCTGCGGGAATTGATGGCATCTCAGCAGAGATTTGGGAAAATGGAGGACCAGCACTCAATATTAAACTCCACGAATTCTTCGTTTGCTGCTGGGAGCAGGGAAAACTCCCACAAGATTTCCGTGACGCAGTCATCATCACCCTGTAAAAGAGTTAAGGGAAATGTCTGACTGCTCCAAGTATCACAGGATAATTCCTTCTCTCCATTCCCTGCAAAATATTAGCAAGAGTATTACTGAACAGACTTGTACTCACCATTGCAGAAAAACATCTGTCATAGAGCAAATGTGGCTTTAAGGCCAATCGAGGAACCACTGATATGGTGTTTGCTCTGAGACAAATCAAGAGAAGTGCAAGAGTAGAACAAGGCTTGTTCATCATCTTTGCAAACCTAACAAAAGCATTTGACACCGTGAGCAGAAAAGGACGTTGGAAAATTCTTGGAAAGCTAGGCTGTCAACCAAAGTTCCTAGCCATGATCATCCAACTACGTGAAGATCAACTAGTCTAAGTGAGACACAGCAACATTCTCTCATGGCCCTTCAAAATCACAAATGGCGTGAAACAGGGCTGCGTTCTTGCTATGATGCTTTTCACACTATTCTTTAGCATGATGCTCCAACATGTCATCGAGGACCTTGGTGAAAAGGATGGCGTTTATATTCGCTTTCGGGCAGTGGCTGCCTTTTCAACGTAAAACGTTTGCAAACCGACACAAAGACCAAGGAGAAACTGACCAGGGAGCTATTGTTCGCTGATGATCCAACCCTTGTTGCCCATACTAAGTCGGCTATGCAGCGAATAACATCTTGCTTCGCAGAAGCTACTGAGCTCTTCGGCCTTGAAGTAAGTCTGAAGAATACTGAATTTCCCCTTCAGCACACGCCACCAGAAGAGTACAACCTACCCAGCATCTCCATCGTACAGTCAGAACTGAAAGCAGTCCACCAATTCAGCTACTTAGAATGCGCTATCACATATGATGCCAAATTAGACAAAGAAGCGCCTTCGGCAGACTATACAAACGTGTATGGAACAACACAAATCTAAAGAAAGACACGAAACTCAATATCTACAAAGTTGTTGGGTCACCTATCGTCACCACCTGCGCATCATCGAGCGTTACCATCAGCGTTACCTACGTACCATACTAAACATCCATTGGAGAGACTTCGTCACCGACATTGAGGTCCCTGAAGTTTCTAAGGTTACCAGCATCGAGGCCATGCTCCTCAAAACACGGCTTCGCTGGGCAGGATATGTTTCCAGGATGGAAGACCATCGCCTACCAAAGATCGTACTATACGGATAATTGTCCACTGGCCTTCGTGACAAAGGGGCACCTCGGAAACGACACAAAGACACTTTAAAAAGGTCCCTCGCCACTTGCAACATCGATCACCGTCAACACAAGCAACCAATCGCATGAACTGGCGATGCACAGTCTACCAGACGTGTCTATCTCGGATAGGTTTCATCAGCCATCAGCGTGTCTGCACCAGACGAGGACTTCCTCCTCCCTGAATCTTCGTTCACGAAGCAGAGCCATGATGATTAAAAATAATCTTTGGCTTCAGCGAGTTTGATTCTACTCCGACAAACCAACTAAAACACTTAGCCACATCCACACGCAAACATGATGACTAATCAATTCAAAAGACATTGTTGTACATTGCTGTGTACACCGACAATCACTATGTCTGATTAAAAAAAAGATAACAATCTGTCGGGCGGAACAAAGCAGATAATGTAGCTTTTAAATTGTCGGATATTATGTTTACATTTGTTCATGGACCGCTACGAAATATGTCAGCGATAACAGTAACAGGGCTGTATGACATATATTGTAAAGTACAAAAACTAAGTGTTGAAATCATCACTGCACTGCGCATTGTTAATATTTACTGGGCGAGCATCGATAAAGACCTTTCCTCGATCAAGGAAAAAGGCTAGAATGACCCCCATTGATCAGACACAATGAATTTGTACAAAAGCGGAGAAACAAACGATGTCACGAATTATATAAATACATAGGTCTTACCACTTCTGGCTAAAGTTCTGAAATGACACAAGATAATTCGTCATATGAAATCGTATTGCTTAAGCTGACCGACTATTTCCTGGCAACATTGAGAAACTCAACGTTTCTGGTACAGTACTAGTCAATCTTAGAAAGGCATTTGACATGGTTGATCATACATTTTATTGGTTGAACTTAATTTATTTACTAGTTGTATTGTGTTGTCCCTTTATGCTTAAAATAACTCAACTGATTCATTCTGTTGTTTTAACAGTAGACGTCTATCATATTAATCATGTATTACTACATTTGTTTGTATTTATATATTACAGTCATATTAATCTCCTTTTAACATATGTATTTATTTATATTAAGTTATTCTTATTCTTATTTTATTGTTATGAATTGTATATTATTTGTTGCCTCTATGTTATGCATATATGGATGTAAGAGTGTATTTATGTTTTCGTTTCACTAGTCCCGTGTCTAGCCGCCAGGGGATCCTATCGCCCTGTTGAAATCAATTAATCGTATCCAATCACGGCGATTTATAAGCCAGTTCGCAAACGTATTTGCATATAAAATAGTCGTTTTATATTAGTAACTAATATTAAGTTAAACTGTTGAATATTACGTTTACTTTTGAAAGTCACTTTTATTGTTACATTGAATGTAATATAATGCATAAGGACTTTTGCATTACATGTGTAAAAGCTAAGTTCTTATTTAGATCAAAGCCCTTTACACCTATGTACTGTCCTACGTTGTTGTAGTATCACTGTTTGGATTACTTCGCGGGTGGAAAACCTGATATCTGGTGCTATTTGTATATTATATATGTGAAAGCTAAGTTATTATAGAGAACAGTTTTCAATTATCAGGACTGCTCAAAGCGCTTTACATCTATGTATTGTCCTTCGTTGTTTTAGTATCACTGTGTGGATTACTTCACGGGTGGAAAACCCGATATCTGGTGCTATTTAGTGACAGTACAATAACTTGGTATACCAACAGCAGTATGAGGAAAGCGAAAGGTAGTCTTAAGATCGAGGTATGTTGAAACAAATTAGTCATTTAATTATTTTGCGTATTTTGTATTCCTAATTGTCTTGAAATGATCGAATTGTTAACTAATATGCAATACAAACGTCGAGATACTCGTTGAATATGGAATATATACAAAAGAAGGACTAAATAAAGACGTTTTTCGAAGAAAAGAAACCTAAAATATGGGACAACTTGGAAATGGAACTAAATACACCAAGAATCAATTACATAGAAACTAATGTTCCAATGGAGAGCGATCAACGCCCCACATTACTGTGTATTTGTATAGCGATGTACACTCTCTGTGTATCGATCACGACCTATATTTTGGACTTTTTCTGTAAAAATATCACCATTTAAAAAAGGTGGTGTGATGATATAGTTCATTATTTTAGCCACACTTGCAAGCTAAACCATTGTTATGTCACCGGAAATGTTATCTGGTAACTCATGTTAGCTTTGTTTCATGTGCAGTTGTTTACATTTTTTCTGTTTACGAGGCATATTTAAACTTATGATTGGCGTTTCTCTGAACGATACTTGCCACTGTCTTCTCTTGCAGCCTGTGTGCGAACACCTGGCCTACGCCGACATGGTGATGGACGTACCGAGGCTTCCGAGTTTTCCGTCAATCTCAAGTTACCAGCAGGCTATCTCGGTGACTAAGGGTGCGATGTCGCCCCGGGAATGGTTCCTATTCGCCAGTGTCGAAGAACTAATGTAATCGCTACTCAACATGTAACATACATTCAGCTACCAACTGAATCTAAATTGATAATTTCTCACTGTCGCGAAAACTGCTTAGTATCCAGCAGATTTAGGCGCTTCACATGAATGACAACTTACAGTTATTTAAATTTAGTGATTGTTCGTACTCGAATTTCCATTGGCCAGTCTACCCTCGAAGGTCGTCGCTGGGACAACTTTTGCAATCCGATGATCGGGGAACAGCCAATAACTGCCTGTTGTCAGATGTTACTGTTTTCTACCAGAACATTTGAATTATGGTGCAGTGTCACTCGGTTATATGTGTCGATGTGTTCAATGAATGCTTATCACAGTGTGCCTGCTAATTGCAAAACGTAAAGAAATAAGAATGAGTAAACAATCGTACCAACGTGTAGGGTCTATGTAGTATAATAATAAAACCACAAACCGCTATACGATATCAGAAAACCTATATGTAATGTATTTGAATTCGTATTATCGTAGACATACTTACTTTATTTGGTCGTTTTACTCCTGCTACAAAGAAATGATATAATGTTTCTTTAACGGTTGAATTTTACAAAATAGCAAAAAGATCTGCAAATGTTGCACATTTATTTCATTTTGTAAACCCATTAGGTGTCTTAGGGTAAATGATTCATAGAAATAATTGCAAACATTCTGACTGAAAACTGATAATTATATTTATGCTCTGTTTAGTTCTTGGGTGGATGCAATTAAATCAACTGTAAGTATGATCATGTATAAGCTTTGTTATGTGGTATGTTATGTTAACGGCATGCTTAATAAGCTATGTACTCTAGAATTTGTGTATTGGCCCGCCAGGGCAGCAACTTCCTGTTCACCGTACATGTGACATCAGTGACAATAAACCAAAACGGCAGGCAAATCGGGAATTGGTTCGTTTTTCAGTCTACTTTATCCTCAACAGCACTATCTCAATATAATGTGTTATTCAGAAGTCTAAACTAGAATTTGGAACCTACTACAGATCGACTGTAACTATGCTGTAAAATTATGTCTGCTTGTGTATTTGATATTATTGATAAATTCTGGACGGTTTTACTAAATATCTAACTTCTCTTATTAGTAGTCTGTTGTAAACAGTCTGGAGCACACGTCGATAGCGGAGTAACTTTTATATATCAATGTTGAACTCACTCTTGTATTAACTGTTGTTATTCGACGGTGATGTGGGATGGTGTGTGTGTTGTAGCTGCCTCCGCCAAGGCCAGTCATGTCACAAACACGTAAGTTATGTCGTAGTGTACGTGTTGTATATTTCGACCACTCCTCACGAGAGAACTGCCGCCACAGGGTCTACGTTACAGCCGGGTGTAACGCTGTGTTACCAAACACCGTTACGGTGGCATGCCTAACATAAAACATAGTTACGCACACGATGCAACTTACATTCTTTCACCAAATTGCCCCCGTTAGTTAGCAACGTTTGTTGATGTCAACAGAACAGGTTAAAGTGTTTGATTCTGGGCAACATATAAGAAGAGTTAGGTCTGTTTTGCTGGTTCCACGTTAATGTATGCTTGGTGTAAAAATACAAAATAATAATAGGAGTAGTAAATGGGAGTAATGAGCTGTAAACAAGATCAGTTGCATAATAAAAAATGAATAAATTTATCGGTAATCCATCTTGTTCGACACCTTCGCCTGTCTCACCCACCTTGGTCTTGGGATTTTGCTTTGTGCAGAATTATATCAACCGTCACCACAGCAAAACTACGATCAGCCAAATCAGCCAAATCAGAGAAATCTGCACATAAACAAGGGTTAGTAAACGCAACTGTTGTTCGTTTATGTTGTTCGTTTATGTACACAAGCATTTAATTACAAATGTCTACACAGAAAACGTGTCTTCCTTCGTCTGCGTGCAACTTCCTGTTTATTATCGATGACCGATTTGGTGAAGGGATGCAAATGCAACGTTTTGGTGTTATGCGCCTAAACTTGTGCCGATGATCAAAATGTACATGTCACTAAAGATATAGTCTCAAACTGGAACACGTTTCATGGTAACTGCAGCCGGAAAGAAACCAAATGTCCAAACACGCGCCAAGTCGGGAAGGGCAGCTTTTGGTTCGTGCCTGCTATCAATATCATGCTATGTACAAAGTGTGGTGAATTTGTTAGAACCTAATGTGTACATTACACACCCAGTGCAAGACAACAGCGAGGAGAGATTTCAGACTTATTTCAACAGTACAAATCTGTGAATTTAACGGTTGTCTCTGTTACAGGTTTGATAATTGGAATAGTAGTAGGCGTTGCAGTAGTAAACCCGGCTTTAGGCTTGGGAGTAGGCGCGGCACTAGCCTATGGGCTGAGTAGGAGCGGGAATAGGCTATCTGATGAGTAACATGGACGACTTTGACTGGTCTTAAATGAGAAATACGGCAACAGCAATGTTCCATTGTTCACGACTCGGGTAGAGTGTTGCAAGAATTTGTGATATCGCGTCCACTGAATCAATGCATGACAGTTAACTCTGCCAATACATATACCACTTCCTATGTACCAACTGAAATATAGTACGTGAATTCGAAAAATCATTAAAAAGTAATTGTCGTCTTAATTTATTTGCATATCGCCACTCAGACCAACAATATGATGATACTTCTGAATACCATTATTCTATTTTATCATCATATCTGAGAATATGCTGTCATTATTGAATAGAAATCCAACCTCATTCTAAGGACTGTTCTTGCGATGCATCCATTACAAGCGAGTGGCATACGTCTAAAGGTCCAGTTCATGTCTTAAAACTGGTAAGAACTATTAACAAGCAGGGAACATCGAAAGAACATACTCGTAAAACCGTTATTTTCTTCAAAACAATCGCAGATCAATCATTAAACGTTTACCGTCAGAGATACAAAGCGCTAATAGACCTGGGTACAGATTGCACACATGCACACGCACGCACGCACACACGCACGCACGCACGCACGCAGGCACACACACACACTCACACACACGCACGCACGCACACACACACACACACACACACACACACACACGTCTTTGTCTAGTTCAAGATATGTATAGGGCCTGAAAGTGGGTCACGATACATGGCCAGACTCCGCGCGACTGGAGCTGATTGGGGACTGGATACAAGTTAATATTCTAACGATGAATGACAGTTGTAGATTCCGACTGATGAATACTAGGAAAATCAGGTCATACATGTCTTATGTTATACCTTATGTCATTTAACATTGATTTACGTAGTGCAGATAATAGTTTCAATTTGAGGCAATATGTGTATTTTACGGGATTTGCATTGTACATTGCTGTACGTTGTGGTTTCGATAAGCACTTATATCTAACAAGTTGTCTAAATGCACATAATTATAACACATGTATACGTTTGCCCCAAACAGGTTGTACTGCGCGAAAAGTGGCACTCTTCATTATTAGTCAAGATCGCCAAACATAAGTACTAGCAGGCGATGTTATGGCAACCACCATAGTAATCGATTACAATTCATGATTTCCGTGATCATTGTCACCGGCAAAGTGTTCCACTGCTTTTGCTTGTAATAGTGTGTGTGTGTGTGTGTGTGTGTGTGTGTGTGTGTGTGTGTGTGTGTGTGTGTGTGTGTGTGTTTGTTTGTGTGTGTGTGCGTGTGAATAGCTTACTCAACGATTGTTTGTATGCTGACATGTTGAGGCGCAACAAGCTACATAAGAATAACATTAATACAATGAATACGAAAAGATGCTCTGAGCCTCATAGCCAATGAAGTAGGCAAATTGTTTCTGATTGGAAGTTGTCCATACACATATAAGGCAGTCTCAACGCCTGTTCCCTACGCTATAACTAGTACTACCACCTGGTAGATTATTAATACACTTAGAAATGATATGAACATACCAGAAACTGCCATGCTTAAATGTAGTGTTGTTTATGTCGGCATTGCATACATAAAACAACACGAACTGCGCCATTGGTTTTCGTTGAAGTTGACACATTTCTGTTTCAGACATCGAAACACTTTGCCGTTTCGGCTTGATTTCTCGCTTAGGTGATATTCTCACAGAAGCAGGCAAAAGTATTACATTAAATACAGTTAAATTTAATAAATCGATAATGCATGATTATATCAAACGAACTACAATGCACATTAGGCGCAGTTATATCAGAGGATGTACACAATTTCTTGTAACTTATGCTATGGCAGGTGCAAACGAAAATATCTTCATGTAATATTAGTTCTTCGATTAAAATGGTCTTAATACAAACGTTGCGCAGTCCAATATGGCCACCCAGAGACGAGTCATCAGTCACGTGACTGCCACCAATTGTTGTTACGTCTCAGCTCGCTGCATCCACAATGCACATATGTAGTGAGGGCTCTTAATGTCAGAAAAGGCCATAAATTTTCACATCTGGACAAAAGCATGAAATTTGGCACAGATGACCTCCATGCCATACTATTTCAGAATTTTGATGGAAGCAACCTGAGATTTTGATGCTTCCACCATTTTTTGCAATATTCAAAATGGCTGCCATCGAAATTAAAAAACTTGCTTTTCCATATTTCATGAACAGTTTCACATAAAACATTAACATTAGGCTTAATGTATATATATACGGGTATTATAATTTCAAATATGGTATATTTGGACTTATCCGACATTCACATCCGCCATTTTGAAAGATGGCGGCCGTATTCACTAATGTTGCTATATCTGATAAAGTATGATACCTAGAGTCGTTATTTTGGCATCAGTGTATAGATAAGTGGATAGCGATTACAAATGTATCAAACATTTCACATCTGGCCTTAATTTGACCTTCACAACGGCCATTTAATAAAATGGCGGCTGTAAAATCGAATTGTTTATATATCTTTAAAACGAGATATTTGGAGGGATGCTATACGGACAGTTTTTCAATATATACATATATTGGGATACATATTTTAAATATTTTACTTCTTGACCTTGACCGAAATTCACATCCGCCATTTTTAAAGATGGCGGCCGTATTCATTAATGTCTCTATAACTTATCAAATATGGCACCTAGAGTCTTGATTTTGGTATCAATGTATAGGTAGCTGGATAGCGATTTAAAATTCGTGAAACATTTTACACCTGACCTTAATGTGACCTTCACAACCGCCATTTAATAAAATGGCGCATGTAAAATCGAATTGCGAACATATTTTTTAAACAATTTATTTGGAGGGATGTTATAAGGACAGTTTTGTTAAAATATACGTATGTTGGGGTAGCTATTTTAAATATTTTACTTGTTGACCTTGACCGACGTTTACGTTCGCCATTTTCCTAAATGGTGGCCCTGAAAGCTAATGTCGCTATATCCTGTGAACATTACCACCTAGAATCGATATCAAAGCTACATGTACAGCGCAAGTGGTGCTGACTCTGTCATGGAATATGATGTAGGCAATGCATATCACATTATGATAATTATAAAGTTAAAACATAAATATGTTGTTGTAGAAATCATGAAGTTTAATTCATATCGGTGAAAGGAATATCCTTCAGATCATGACGTAGGGCGTAACATCAGTCACTGATGTCCGTATTTGTAGCATCGCATAGCTTACACTCCATCGTTGTTGATGCACACGCCTTCACAATTACACAAAATAGTGCACTTGATTCCTGCTCTGGCACATTTGCAGATTCCTCTGCATGCCTTCCCACATCCACAGTGGTGGAGGAGAGCATACGCTTTGCTGGCGTCGTCTAGAACAGTCCAGGATGGCACCCAGAGTTTCGTGTTCACGTCATGCGTCCAACCCCACGCTGAAGCGTCCGGGACATCTTGGTGTCGCTGCCTTGCTTGTCTCCTGATACAGCTTTTGAAAGGAACCTAAATAGCTGCACCTTGTTTCTTGAATTTGCTAAAAACTTGTTCCAGTCACGAGTTACTGTGCTGTCATCGAAGCGTTATCTCAGTTCACCAATGTTGTGGTTTGCTCCACGTATGACGATCATGTATTGGTGAATACCTCCGACAGCCAGTCGGTGGCTGATTTCGACGCGATCATGCCATGCAATCACCAGGAGGCTGATAGCAGGATATTTCTGCATCTTTCTCACGCCGCACAACAAGGTCATTCGAAAGCTTTCATCCGCACAGTCGATAGTGATGTCGTCATCATTGCTGTTGGACATTTTGGCAGCCTGGGTGTGATGGAGTTGTGGATAGGCTTTGGAACTGGAAAAGCCTTCCAACACAGCCCAGTTCATGAAATCACCCAAACACTTGGTCCTGAGAAGTCGCTGTCATGTCCACTGTTCCATTCGTTAATGGGGTGTGATACGACATCATCGTTCCTTGGTATGGGTAAGAAGACAGCGCTGAGCTGAGCTTACGGAAACACTACTCACTCTTTCCGATGATCCTACGCTCTTGACACTCGATTCCATCCACATGGCACGCCTTGAACGCTGGACTGTTGTCATGTACAGCAAGAGCAGTGGCTGCTCAAGGGTGAATGATGTGAGACGTCAACTCTTCACACATGGTACTAGGACGCTCGACCACCCCTCCCACACACACACACTGGAAACGCTGCTTCAACATGCAAAGCGAGCTCTGTACCAGACAGGTTACATCTGAAGAAAAGCAAGGCAGCGACACCAAGATGTCCCGGATGTTTCAGCGTGGGGTTGGACGCAAGACGTGAACACGAAACTCTGGATGCCATTCTGGACTGTTCTAGACGACGCCAGCAAAACGTGTGCTCTCCTCCACCACTGTGGATGTGGAAAGGCATGCAGAGGAAACTGCAAATGTGCCAAAGCAGGAATCAAGTGCACTATTCTGTGTAATTGTGAAGGCGGATGCATCAACAACGATAGAGTGTAAGCTATGCGATGCTACAAATACCGACATCTGTGACTGATGTTACGTCCTACGTCATGATCGGAAGGATATTCCTTTCACCGATTTGAATTAAAAATTCATGTTTTGTACCACAACATATTTATGTTTTAACTTTATAATTATCATAATGTGATATGCATTGCCTACATCATATTCCATGACAGAGTCAGCACCACTTGCGCTGAACATGTAGCTTTGATATCGATTCTAGGTGGTAATGTTCACAGGATATAGCGACGTTAGCTTTCAGGGCCACCATCTTGGAAAATGGCGAATGTAAACGTCGGTCAAGGTCAACAAGTAAAATATTTAAAATAGCTACCCCAACATACGTATATTTTAACAAAACTGTCCATATAACATCCCTCCAAATAAATTGTTTAAAAAATATGTTCGCAATTCGATTTTACATGCGCCATTTTATTAAATGGCGGTTGTGAAGGTCACATTAAGGTCAGGTGTAAAATGTTTCACGAATTTTAAATCGCTATCCAGCTACCTATACATTGATACCAAAATCAAGACTCTAGGTGTCATATTTGATAAGATATAGCAACATTAATGAATACGGCCGCCATCTTTAAAAATGGCGGATGTGAATGTCGGTCAAGGTCAAGAAGTAAAATATTTAAAATATGTATCCCAATATATGTATATATTGAAAAACTGTCCGTATAGCATCCCTCCAAATATCTCGTTTTAAAGATATATAAACAATTCGATTTTACAGCCGCCATTTTATTAAATGGCCGTTGTGAAGGTCAAATTAAGGTCAGATGTGAAATGTTTGATACATTTGTAATCGCTATCCACTTATCTATACACTGATGCCAAAATAACGACTCTAGGTATCATACTTTATCAGATATAGCAACATTAGTGAATACGGCCGCCATCTTTCAAAATGGCGGATGTGAATGTCGGATAAGTCCAAATATACCATATTTGAAATTATAATACCCGTATATATATACATTAAGCCTAATGTTAATGTTTTATGTGAAACTGTTCATGAAATATGGAAAAGCAAGTTTTTTTATTTCGATGGCAGCCATTTTGAATATTGCAAAAAATTGTGGAAGCATCAAAATCTCAGGTTGCTTCCATCAAAATTCTGAAATAGTATGGCATGGAGGTCATCTGTGCCAAATTTCATGCTTTTGTCCAGATGTGAAAATGTATTACATTAAGAGCCCTCACTAATGTAGTCGGATCCACTGATCATCTGCTCCTGGAGCTGGAGCCCTCCCTTCACGGGATGGATCCTTCGCAAGTGGAGTGCCACTGAAACAACATCGTCACGTCATGTCACTAAGATGGCCTGGCCCGGAAAACATCGCTAACAATTACACAAACTGCGAAGATCATACGACAGAACATTGTTTATGTTTTGGCATATTAACTGAAGGGTAAGTACTAAATTTGTTTAGCACATACCAAATTGTGTATGTGTGTTGTCTAGCTAGCGATCAAAATGTGCATAGCCTAATTCATGAACTTTGTTATTAGGGGCCCACATTTCTGACCGCCACAGGTACAGGGGCGTCCTCGGGAATATTTCTAAAGAGGCAAGAAATTATATATGATGTCGCTGATATAGAGAGACATGGTGTAGGCAGCACAACGGTGCAGTTCCATTTCAGTTTGGTTGTTAGGTTGATTTATCTTTGTTCCCACACA
>OZ024856.1:31706065-31736065 GCA_964017155.1 Oasisia sp. SBJ-2009
CAACCTTGCAGAAAGAACTCAGCATTACACCGACTCCGGTGATTACAGGGGATTCTACGCAGCCTTGACAGCCGTATATGGCCCATATTGTCAGAAAAAAAGACCTTTACGAAGTGCAGATGGGAAAGGGCTGCTCGCCGAAAATGACTCCATCCTAAACCGATGGTCGGAGCACTTTCACACCTTCTTCAATGCCTGCCACACAGTCCCACAATCCGCGATTGACCACATCCTTCAACAGCCAGTGAAAACTGAATTGGACAAGACCTCAACACTGCAAACGACGTTGAAAGCCATAGAACAGTTTAAGAGTGGAAAAGCTGCGGGAAATGATGGCATCTCACCAGAGATTTGGGAAAATGGAGGACCAGCACTCAAAATTAAACTCCACGAATTCTTCGTTTGCTGCTGGGAGCAGGGAAAACTCCCACAAGATTTCCGTGACGCAGTCATCATCACCCTGTAAAAGAATAAAGGGAAATGTCTGACTGCTCCAATTATCACAGGATAATTCCTTCTCTCCATTCCCTGCAAAATATTAGCAAGAGTATTACTGGACAGACTTGTACACACTATTGCAGAAGAACATCTGTCAAAGAGCCAATGTGGCTTTAGGGCCGATCGAGGAACCACTGATATGGTGTTTGCTCTGAGACAAATCAAGAGAAGTGCAAAAGTAAAACAAGGCTTGTTCATCATCTTTGCAAACCTAACAAAAGCATTTGACACCGTGAGCAGAAAAGGACGTTGGAAAATTCTTGGAAAGCTAGGCTGTCAACCAAAGTTCCTAGTCATGGTCATCCAACTACATGAAGATCAACTAGTTCAAATGAGACACAGCAACATTCTCTCATGGCCCTTCAAAATCACAAATGGCGTGAAATAGGGCTGCGTGCTTCCAATGCTTTTCACACTATTCTTTAGCATGATGCTCCAACATGTCACCGAGGACCTTGGTGAAAAGGATGGCGTTTATATTCGCTTTCGGGCAGTGGCTGCCTTTTCAACGTAAAACATTTGCAAACCGACACAAAGACCAAGGAGAAACTGGCCAGGGAGCTATTGTTCGCTGATGATCCAACCCTTGTTGCCCATACTAAGTCGGCTATGCAGCGAATAACATCTTGCTTCGCAGAAACTGCTCTTCGGCCTTGAAGTAAGTCTGAAGAATACTGAATTTCTCCTTCAGCACACGCCAAAAGAAGAGTACAACCTACCCAGCATCTCCATCGAACAGTCAGAACTGAAAGCAGTTCACCTATTTAGCTACTTAGAAGGCGGTATCACATATGATGCCAAAATAGACAAAGAAGCGCCTTCGGCAGACTATACAAACGTGTATGGAACAACACAAATCTAAAGGACGACACGAAAATCAATATCTACAAAGTTGTTGGGTCACCTATTGTCGCTACCTGCGCCTCATCGAGCGTTACCATTAGCATTGCCTACGTACCATCCTAAACATCCACTGGAGAGACTTCGTCACCGACATTGAGGTCCCTGAAGTTGCTAAGGTTACCAGCATCGAGGCCATGCTCCTCAAAACACGGTTTCGCTGGGCAGGATATGTTTCCAGGATGGAAGACCATCGCCTACCAAAGATCGTACTATACGGATAATTGTCCACTGGCCTTCGTCACAAAGGGGCACCTCGGAAACGATACAAAGACACTTTAAAAAGGTCCCTCGCCACTTGCAACATCGATCACCGTCAACACAAGCAACCAATCGCATGAACTGGCGATGCACAGTCTACCAGACGTGTCTATCTCGGATAGGTTTCATCAGCCATCAGCGTGTCTGCACCAGACGAGGACGTCCTCCTTCCTGAAAACATCGTTCACGAAGCAGAGCCATGATGATTAAAAATAACCTTTGGCTTCAGCGAGTTTGATTCTACTCCGACAAACCAACTAAAACAGTTAGCCACATCCACACGCAAACATGATGACTGATCATTTCAAAAGACACTTTGCCAGCGTCGGAATATGGTTGGTACACTGACAATCACTATGTCTGATTTAAAAAAAGATAACAATCTGTATATAATGTAGCTTTTAAATTGTCGGATATTATGTTAACATTTGTTCATGGACAGCTACGAAATATGTCAGCGATAAAACTAATAGGACTGTACGACATATATTGTAAAGTACAAAAACTAAGTGCTGAAATCATCAGTGCACTGAGCATTGTTAATATTTACTGGGCGAGCATCGATAAAGACCTTTCCTCGATCAAGGAAAAAGGCTAGAATGACCCCCATTGATCAGACACAATGAATTTGTACAAAAGCGGAGAAACAAACGATGTCACGAATTATATAAATACATAGGTCTTACCACTTCTGGCTAAAGTTCTGAAATGACACAAGATAACTCGTCATATGAAATCGTATTGCTTAAGGTGACCGACTATTTCCTGGCAACATTGACAAACTCAACGTTTGTGGCACAGTACTAATCAATCTTAGAAAGGCACGAAAGGCATTTGACATGGTTGATCATACATTTTATTGGTTGAACTTACTTTATTTACTTGTTGTATTGTGTTGTCCCTTTATGCTTAACATAACTCAACTGATTCATTCTGTTATTTTAACAGTATCATATTAATCATGTATTACTACATTTGTTTGTATTTATATGTTACTGTCATATTAATTAATCTTGTATTACCATATGTATTTATTTATATTAAGTTATTCTTATTCTTATTTTATTGTTGTGCATTGTATATTATTTGTTGTCTCTAGGTTATGCATATATGGATGTAAGAGTGTATTTATGTTTTCGTTACACTAGTCCCGTGTCTAACCGCCAGGGGATCCTATCGCCCTGTTGAAATCAATTAATTGTATCCAATCACGGCGATTTATAAGCCAGTTCGCAAACGTATTTGCATATAAAATAGTCGTTTTATATTAGTAACTAATATTAGGTTATTATTCGTGTAGAGTAAGTTATTTTAGTAGCCCTTTTTGTGTCTGCTATAATGTTGAAGTTAAACTGTTGAATATTACGTTTACTTTTGAAAGTCACTTCTATTGTTACACTGAATGTAATATAATGCATAAGTACTTTTGTACTACATGTGTAAAAGCTAAGTTCTTATAGAGCTCAAAGCACTTTATACCTATGTACTGTCCTTCGTTGTTGTAGTATCACTGTTTGGATTACTTCGCGGGTGGAAAACCTGATATCTGATGCTATTTTTATATTACATATGTAAAAGCTAAGTTATTATACTATAATAACTTAGCTTTACATATGTAATAAATCTATAATTTATAGAGAACAGTTTTCAATTATCACAACTGCTCAAAGCGCTTTACATCTATGTATTGTCCTTCGTTGTTTTAGTGTCACTTTGTGGATTACTTCACGGGTGGAAAACCCGATATCTGGTGCTATTTATTGACAGTCCAATAACTTGGTATACCAACAGCAGTATGAGGAAAGCGAAAGGTAGTCTTAAGATCGAGGTATGTTGAAACAAATTAGTCATTAAATTATTTTGCGTATTTTGTATCCCAATTGTCTTGAAATGATCGAATTGTTAACTAATATGCAATACACACGTCGAGATACTCGATGAATATGGAATACATGCAACAGAAGGACTAAATAAAGATGGCTTTCGAAGAAAAGAAACGTAAAATATGGGACAACTTGCAAATGGAACTAAATACACCAAGAATCAATTACATAGAAAATAATTTTCCAATGGAGAGCGATCAATGCCCCACATTACTGTGTATTTGTATAGCGATGCATACTCTCTGTGTATCGATCACGACCTATATTTTGGACTTTTCTGTAAAATATCACCACTTTAAAAAGGTGATATTTTAGCCACACTTGCAAGCTAATCCATTGTTATGTCACCGGAAATGTTATCTGGTAACTCATGTTAGCTTTGTTTCATGTGCAGTTGTTTAACCTTGTTCTGTTTACGAGGCATATTTAAACTTATGATTGACGTTTCTCTGAACGATACTTGCCACTGTCTTCTCTTGCAGCCTGTGTGCGAACGCCTGGCCTACGGCGACATGGTGATGGGCGTACCGAGGCTTCCGAGTTTCCCGTCAATCGCAAGTTACCAGCAGGCTCTCTCGGTGACGAAGGGTCCGATGTGGGATTCGCCCCGGGAATGGTTCATATTCGCCAGTGTCGAAGAACTCATGTAATCGCTACTCAATATGTAACATACATTCAGCTACCAACTGAATCTAAATTGATAATTTCTCACTGTCGCGAAAACTGCTTAGTACCCAGTAGATTTAGGCACTTCACATGAATGACAACTTACAATTATTTAAATTTAGTAATTGTTCGTACTCGAATTTCCATTGGCCAGTCTACCCTCGAAGGTCGTCGCTGGGACAACTTTTGCAATCCGATGATCGGGGAACTGCCAATAACTGCCTGTTGTCAGATGTTACTGTTTTCTACCAGAATATTTGAATTATGGTGCAGTATCACTCGGTTATATGTGTCGATGTGTTCAATGAATGCTTATCACAGTGTGCCTGCTAATTGCAAAACGTAAAGAAATAAGAATGAGTAAACAATCGTATCAACGTGCTATAGGGTCTATGTAGTATAATAATAAAACCACAAACCGCTATACGATATCAGAAAACCTATATATAATGTATTTGAATTCGTATTATCGTAGACATACTTACTTTATTTGGTCGTTTTACTCCTGCTACAAAGAGATGATATAATGTTTCTTTAACGGTTGAATTGTACAAAATAGCAAAAAGATCTGCAAATGTTGCATATTTATTTCATTTTGTAAACCCATTAGGTGTCTTAGGGTAAACGATTCATAGAAATAATTGCAAACATTCTGACTGAAAACTGATAATTATATTTATGCTCTGTTTAGTTCTTGGGTGGATGCAATCAAATCAACTGTAAGTATGATCATGTATAAGCTTTGTTATGTGGTATGTTATGTTAACGGCATGCTTACGCTATGTACTCTAGAATTTGTGTATTGGCCCGCCAGGGCAGCAACTTCCTGTTCACCGTACATGTGACATCAGTGACAATAAACCAAAAAGACAGGCAAATCGGGAACTGATTCGTTTTTCACTCTATTTTAACCTCAACAGCACTATCTCAATATAATGTTTTATTCAGAAGTCTAAACTAGAATTTGCAACCTACTACAGATCGACTGTAACTATGCTGTAAAATTATGTCTGCTTGTGTATTTGATATTATTAATAAACTCTGGACGCTTTTACTAAATATCTAAGTTCTCTTATTAGTAGTCTGTCGTAAACAGTCTGGTGCACACGTCGATAGTGGAGTAACTTGTCTAGATCAATGTTGAACTCACCCTTATATTAACCGTTGTTATGCGACGGTGATGTGGGATGGTGTGTGTGTGTTTTAGCTGCCTCCGCCAAGGCCAGTCATGTCACAAACACGTAAGTTATGTCGTAGTGTACGTGTTGTATATTTCGACCACTCCTCGCGAGAGAACTGCCGCCACAGGGTCTACGTTACAGCCGGGTGTAACGCTATGTAACCAAACACCGTTACGTTGGCATGCCTAACATAAAACATAGTTACGCACACGATGCAACTTACATTCTTTCACAAAATTGCCCCTGTTCAGTATGTTAGTTAGCAACGTTTGTTGATGTCAACAGAACAAGTTAAAGTGTTTGATTCTGGGCAACATATAAGAAGAGTTAGGTCTGTTTTGCTGTTTCCACGTTAATGTATGCTTGGCGTAAAAATACAAAATAATAACAGGAGTAGTAAATGGGAGTAATGAGCTGTAAACAAGATCAGTTGCATAATAAAAATTGAATTAATTTATCGGTAATCCATCTTGTTTGACACCTCCGATTGTCTCACCCACATTGGTCTTGGGATTTTCCATTGTTCAGAATTATATCAACCGTCACCACAGCAAAGCTCCGATGAAACTGCTCAGCAGGACGATCCTCCGCCTTCATATGCTCCACCTGGACAGCCTGGATTTGCTCCACCTGGACAGCCTGGATTTGCTCCACCTGGATATGGTCCACCTATGCAGCCTGGATATGGTCCACCTATGCAGCCCGGATATGGTCCACCAATGTACGGTGGACAACCTATGTACAATCAGTCGATGTTCAATCAGCAAAATCAGCAAAATCAGAGAAATCAGCCAAATCAGAGAAATCAGCACTCAAACACAGGTTAGTAAACGCAACTGTTGTCCGTTTATTGTGTGCTGAATGCTACGAAGACGTACACAAGCATTTAATTCCAAATGGCCACACAGAAAACGTGTCTTCCTTCGTCTGCGTGCAACTTCCTGTTTGTTATCGATGTCCGATTTTGTGAAGGGATGCAAATGCAACGTTTTTTTTCTAAACTTGTGCCGATGATCAAAATGTACATGTCACTAAAGATATAGTCTCAAACTGGAACACGTTTCATGGTAACTGCAGCCGGAAAGAAACCAAATGTCCAAACACGCGCCAAGTCGGGAAGGGCAGCTTTTGTTTCCTGCCTGCTATCAATATCGTGCTATGTACCAACTGTTGTGAATTTGTTAGAACGTAATGTGTAAATACACACCCAGTGCAAGACAACAGCGAGGAGAGATTTCAGACATATTTCAACAGTACAAATCTGTGAATTTAACGGTTGTCTCTGCTGCAAGTAGGATGGCTGGAGCCGCAGCACTAGGCATGGGAGCAGGCTATCTGACGGGGAACATAGACGACTTTGACATTCTTGGAATAGCAGTAGGCGCGGCAGGAGGAAACCCGGGAGTAGGCGTGGCACTGGGCTCTCTGCTGAGTAGACATAGCTGTACCACTACTGGTCTACCACTGTCAGTACCAGCAGGTATAGGTACCACTACTGGTCTACCACTGACAGTACCAGCAGGTATAGGTACCACTACTAATCTACCACTGGCAGTGCCAGCAGATACAGGTACCACTACTAGTCTAACACTTTCAGTACCAGCTGGTATAGGTACCACTACTAGTCTACCACTGTCAGTACCAGCAGGTATAGGTAGGTACCACTACTGGTCTACCACTGTCAGTACCAGCAGGGATAGGTAGGTACCACTACTGGTCTACCACTGTCAGTACCAGCAGGTATAGGTACCTCTACTAATCTACTACTGTCAGTACCAGCAGGTATAGGTAGGTACCACAACTGGTCTACCACTGCCAGTACCAGCAGGTATAGGTACCACTACTAGTCTACCACTGTCAGTGCCAGCAGGTATTCAATTAAATTCAATTCAATTCAATTTATTTCAAAACACATAACATTAAAAAACAAGCAATACAAATACAAATAATAAGTCACATGGTACGAATGAAATACAATTAAGAAATATGTTTTGAAAAGGAGTAGACATGAAGCGAAACACTTATATGTGTCTGTGAACACTTTTCATAAAAATGATCAGTGGCAATTCTTAGTTTTTAATTATAATGATGCTGTTACACAACAAATAAATACGTGCACACAACAATTTAAATTTGTCGATTATAATCATGTATGTTTACATGGTATATTTGCCTACGAGAATATTAATGTAATGACGTTTAAATGTACATTTGGACATTATGCTAACAAGCGATTCGTTGAGAGAATTCCACAATTTCACGTCGAGTACAGGTATGGACATTGCTCTCATATTTATGCGGACATTTTCTCTGATGAATTGATGTATTCTACGTGCAGAATATAATGGAATAGATTTTACAAATAACTGCTGAAGATCATATGGTAAAACATTATGATAGACATCAAACATAAATAAAATTGTTTTTAGTTCAACTATATCATTGAATTTAAGAATGCGATATTCATAGAACAAGTTATTTGTATGATCCCATCGATTGGCACCGTGGATCAGTCTAATTACTCTTTTCTGTATTAATGTAATACATTGTACGTTTGTCACATAAGTGTTTCCCCATATTTCACAACAATACATTAAGTGAGGTAAAAATAATGAACACTATAGAGTACGCATGCTAGAGTGGTCGATACAATGGCTAACTTTGTACATAACAGATGCTACTTTCGATAGCTTGGATTTCACCATTTTAATGTGGTTCTTCCAGTTTAACGATTCATCAATTAAGACGCCAAGAAATTTAGTGGCTTGAACTCTCTGTATAGTAACATCATTGATAATGATAGCAGCATCTTGTTGATGGGTATATCTGCCAAATAATATATAATTAGTTTATTATATTTAATGACAGTTTGTTTACACAAAACCACTTGTACATCTTACCAAGCTCCGTATTTAGTTCATTTACTAAATCTGGTAATTTACTATGACTATGAAATATATTTGTGTCGTCGGCGAATAAAATAAACTTCGGTAGCTTCGACACATTACACATATCGTTAACATATATTGTAAACAATAGCGGACCTAATATAGAACCTTCAGGAACACCACACTGTATTGGTAAAAGTTCGGATTTATGTCCTTCATAACTAACGTATTGCGTTCTGTTTGATAAATAACTCCTTATCCATTGGTAAGCAACTCCGCGAATACCATAGAATTCTAGTTTCGTACATAACAATTGGTGGTCTACTGTATCAAAAGCCTTTTGTAGGTCGATGAATTCACCAATAAAGTGTTTTCGTTTATTTAAGGAATTTGTTATTTCAGACACTACTTTTACAAGTGCATGTGTAGTGGACATTTCCCCCCTGAAACCATATTGACAAGGATTCAATATGTCGCACGTTTTTGTAAATGTGTTTAGTCTGTTGCTATATAGCTTTTCCAGGATTTTAGATAATTGTGGGAGCAGGGAAATAGGTCTGTAATTATTGAAATCATTTTGCTTCCCGACTTAAAAAGTGGTATGCCCTTGGCGATTTTCATTTTTTCAGGAAACGTTCCAGTTTGAAAAGATAAGTTAAATATATGTGTTATTGGCTTTACCATAGATGTAATTACACTTTTAATGAGTCTAAAATCGATGTCATCGCAGTCAGTGGATGTTTTGCTTTTACAGCCGTTTACAACAGATATGACTTCACATTCGTCAATTGGTGAAAGAAACATACTTTTCTTATTTCTAGAAATTAAGTAATCATATAAAGATGTTTTAGTGGGTATTATTACGTTATTCGCAAAATCAAGTCCAATAGTAGTAAAAAAAATTATTAAATACATTAGCTATCTCTGTTTTGTTATCAACCTTGCTTCCTTCTACAATGAAATGATTGGGGTAGCTAGATGTTTGCCAATTACTGTTCTCAAAATTTTCCATGTTTCTGCTATGTTATTACGGTGTTCAACTAACAATTTTACTATAGTATGTTTTCTTAGACAATCTAAGTATTGAGGTAAGTTTATTTTTGTACGTTTTATATCTGGTTTCTGCGGCTAATGTCCTACACGACAGGAACATTTTGTATAGCCGATTTTTCTTTTTGCATGCATTTTTTAGTTCACTGGTTAGCCATGGATTATTTCCATAATGATTTTCCGTGTTTTTAACACGTTTTACAGGACAATGTTTGTTAAATAGATCTTGAAATTCACAAGCAAAATTGTTATATGATAAATTCACATCTAATGTGTCTGTCACATTTGGCCAAGTACATTGATTTAATTCAGCCATAAGTTTATCAGTTGTACTGGTGTTTATAATTCTTCTATACTGTGAAGGAGTTGCACACCTGCATACAAATTGATTACTGCAAATAGCAAAAACCGGTAGATGATCACTGATATCAGTAATCAATAAGCCACTATTTACTTGAAACTGCAATTCGTTCGTGAAAATATTTTCTATGAGCGTAGCAGTAATATCGGTGATTCTACTTGGCTTAGTTATTAAAGGATAAAGTCCAAAACTGTACATATAATCTAAGAATGTCCTCGTATAGTTGTGCGTATGATGCTTCAATATATCAATATTGAAATCCCCACATATATACATAGTCTTTTTTGATTTAATATCACCAAGAATATTGTCTAAGGATTCACAGAAAGCGCCTACATTGGCTCCTGGAGTTCTATAAATACAACTGATAATCACATTTTTCATCTTTCTCATATTCAATTCTACCGTAACACATTCAAACATATTTTCAACGACAACTGATTTGCTTTCAATAAGAGTACAGTCAATTCTGTCATTTACATATAAGGCAACACCTCCGCCTTTTTTGTAATGTCGTGCCTTGTGAAAGACCTGATAGTGTGGTAAATCATATTCTGTGTTTACATTTGGTTCTGTCCATGTTTCTGATATTGCAATTATATCAAAAAGTTATGTTAAGTGTTTGCAAAGTATGTATGATGCTGTGAAAGTTTGCATTTAGACTACGCGCATTAAAATGTATTATTGACAGTCCGTTGGTACTGTTTTGGGTTAATATGTTAAATTGCAGATCATCATAATATTTGCATGATGGCAATACCCGGTTGTAAAGGTTATTTACGGGAACTATATCTTTAGCGTAATCGCAGGCACTATAGTCCGGCTACCGACACTAATCTTCCTGACAGATTGAATGACTTTTATAGCCGGTTTGATAAACTGAACACAACTTCTCCTTCCTGTATCACTCCCTCCTCATCCCTCCCTCCTTTCGCAGTGGATGAATATGTTGTTAGAAGCATGTTTCAACGTTTAAATAGCAGAAAAGCTGCCGGTCCGGACAACATCTCTCCATGTCTACTTAAACTGTGTGCCGACCAGCTGTCGAGTGTATTCACAGACATATTCAATGTGTCTCTTTCCCAATGTAAAATCCCTCATTGCTTCAAAAAATCAACTATCATTCCTGTTCCCAAGAAATCTACAGCCTCTTGTTTAAACGATTACAGGCCTGTTGCCTTGACTTCTGTAGTCATGAAGACACTCGAGCGCTTGGTCCTGCAGTTTCTGAAATCAATTATCGATCCATTGCTTGACCAATTTCAATTTGCATATCGCAACAATAGATCCGTTGACGACGCTGTCGCCATAGGATTGTTTCACGTTCTTAAACATCTCGACAGCCCAAATACTTACGCTAGGATCCTTTTTGTTGATTTTAGCTCTGCTTTTAACGCGATTATCCCATCAAAACTTTTCGATAAGATACAGAGTCTCGGTGTTCCTCAATCCATGTGTCTGTGGATCCTCGATTTTCTTTTAAATAGGCCGCAGGTTGTAAAAATAGGCGACAACTTATCATCATCAGTTGCGTTATCTACTGGCACGCCTCAGGGCTGTGTTCTGTCACCAATGTTATACTCTCTTTTTACACATGATTGTTTATTTTGTCACGTAGGTACTAAAATACTGAAATTTGCCGATGACACTACAGTGATAGGGCTTATAACAAATTCTGATGAATCTGAATATCGGGACCAAGTAAACAAACTTATCAGTTGGTGCAGCGATAACAATCTGGAACTTAATGTAAATAAAACGAAAGAAATGATTGTGGATTTTAGGAGAAAGAAATCTTCTCCACCCTCGCCTCTAGTGATCGATGGCAGGACAGTTGAAATCGTCCAACATTTCAAATTTCTCGGTTCAACAATCTCCAGTAATCTTAAATGGGAACGAAATGTTGTAAATATTGTCAAAAAGGCCCAGCAGCGGTTGTACTTTTTAAGAAGGTTAAGATCGTTTGGTTTGACCACACAGGTCATGCTCAACTTTTACAGAGCTGTAATCGAGAGTGTTCTGACATTTTCCATCTCAGTATGGTTTGGATCGATTACACAGAAGGAAACGCTCAGATTAAACAGAGTTGTGAAAACTGCTTCCCGAATCATTGGCAGAGACCTTCCCAGTCTTGAAATACTGTATCAGCAGCGTCTGTTAGGAAGAGCGACTCTCATCTCTCAAGATACATCCCATCCTGCCCATGACCTATTTGAACCTCTCCCATCTAGTCGCCGATTCAGATCCATAAAAACCAGGACCAACCGCTTTAGTACTAGCTTTTTCCCCTTAGCCGTTCAAGCCCTGTCAAAACAGAAGTGATTTTCTCCCACCCGCAGCAAACACATAGTCCACTTTCCGATGAGTTTTAGTATGTATATTTTATCATAATTTATTATATTTTATATATATATTTTTTTATTTCATATGTTACATTTTAAGCTACTATATTTCTACTAGATCGTATCAATTATTTATCGATGTTATAATGAGCAATTTTTTATTCGGACCATTTTATGTGATTGTTCTTATTTATTTTATTTAATGTAGTAGTATATTTTAACATCATTGTTTGGTGCATGTGAATGTATTGTCATGTGAATGTACTATTACGACGACCAATATCATTACACATTCCAATGTTTTATTGTAACTACAATGTGAACACATGGCAATAAAGCTATCTTATCTTATTATACTGAAATGATTCAAAGTTATGATCCAACGATGAACCAGAATCTATATACATATTGGTACAACAGTTTACACTATCATTATTGCTGAATACATTGTCATCATCGTTCACACTATTAAAAGGAAATACGTAGTCACAGTCACTGAGCGTCGTATTATATACTGACATTAAATGAGTTCGTTGTTCGATGTGAATTGGATGTACATTTTTTTTTACCCGCAGATTGAAGGAAATCACGATCTGTCCGCACGGTCTTTCACAATCAGACGAGCGTACACCAGGTACGCGATCTTTCCGTTTGATCGCGCTTCCCGCAACTTTGGCATTAGTTGTTTTCTCCTCTCCATCACGCGGTGTGATAGGTCTTCGTTCACGAAGATGCCTCGAGTTTTCTCCTTGCGAGCGGTTTGCAGGATGCAGTCTCGGTCTTTGTAGGTTTCGAATCTGACGACGATGGTCTTCGGTCGGCCGGTGGAGTTAGGGCCCGTTCGGTGCGCACGCTCAATGCGAATAGCGTTCGCTTGAGCTTCAGGCAGTTTCAGCGCTGTGGCGAAGCTCTTCCTCGCGACTGTCTCGGTGTCAGCCCAATTTTCGGCGGCGATTTCTGCGACCCCGTCGATCCGCAGATTGTTTCGTCTTGTTTGATTTTCCACGTAGTCGAGGCCGTCCTCCATCTCGCGTTGTGCACATGTTACCTGTTCGACATCTCTGGTGGTGTTAAACAGTCGGTCGCTCTGGCTGTGGATGGTCGTCTTTATATCGTCCATCTCTCTCTCTGCGTGTATTGCAGGCTCAGGCGAAGGTCCGCAACCTCTCTCGCATGCTCCCGCACTAGCTCGTCGACGCGTTTGTTGTTTGCCTCCACGAATGACTGGAGGCAGGCTTGGAAAACCATCTGCTGGACGTCCAAATTTTTTTTCGAATTGTACTTGTTGCTTCGTCAGCGCATCGCTGACAATTGCGTCGACGTCTGATTCGTCATGGTGTGAGGTCGATCGAGTCTTCCCCATTGTCTACGTGTCACGGCAGAAGTCGCATCTCTCAGCCTGGATCCACAAGTGTCCGAGCGTGACGCCAACCTAACGGTATTAGGCTGACACTCAGTTGTTGTCGGTAACAATGATCACGGAAATCGTGCATTTTAATTCATTATTATGGTGATTTCCATGGCATCGGCGGCTAGTACTTGTGTCAGAAGTTGTGACTTGGCGATCTTGATTAGTAATGGAGAATGCCATCTTTCGCGCAGTACAACCTGTTTTGGGGCAAATGTATACATGTGTTATGATTATGTGCATTTAGACAACTTGTTAGATATAAGTGCTTATCAAACTGTTGTGTAACCCCAAGTCCCCAACGTACAGCAATGTATAATGCAAATCCCGTAAACGACATATACAGCCTAAAAATACTATCTGCACTACGTAAATCGCTATATGTCTATGACACTGTGGTAAACTCTATATTAAACCGGATATTTAATATAAGAAAGGTATAACGCAAGACATTTATGATCTGATTTTCCTAGTATTTATCAGTTGGAAGCTACAACTGTCATCCTTTGGTAGAACAGTCTTCTTATGTCCAGTCCCGGCTCAATCAGCTCCAGTCGCACGGAGTCATGTATCGTGACCTCCTTAAAGGGTCTGTAGTTCAACTAAGTTGGCCGGGTAATTTACACGTGTCCAGATATGACCCATATAGGGCATCGCGCATGCGCACAATTGAAAAATAACTATATTTCAAGACCATATTTTCAGAATTCTAAAGTCGTGAAGACGTATCACACAGGAGCTAACCTTTTGAAGATATATTTGACTGTGAACAATTTGATGTTTGCGTGAATGTGGATCCCAAATAAATGGCAGTTTGTGAAAGACTGCAGTCTCTATGACCTTGTAAACTGAAAATGTCCAACGACTCTCCCGGTTTTTACACCATGTGTGTCACAGAATCAATGTCCTCGACGATAAGATGGCGGCTAATGTAACACGGTCCACGCTAAGGATAACATTCAATTTTATGGAGCAAGATCGGGCTTACGTGCTCTCAGGTTCTCAGGTTATTAATTTTACTCCAAACCGCCCAATCTTGGGCTAACGCAGGAGTCACTGAGGATGGTCACTGCCAGGGTGCTTGTCGTCCTCAGTGGTTCTTTTACGTCCCAAATTGAGACGGGACCGACATTAACGTGATTCTCCGATTCATTTTATGAATGCTAGTGAAACAGTCCCCAGAATACTGCCCCAAAAAACAGTTCTTTTTTACAAACTGGCCTTGAACTTGACGCAATCCACGAGGTCATCTGACGACACGTCGGCGCGCTTACATTTTTCCGGTCGTTAAAAACATTCCGATTGACGTTTCTGCGCATGCGCAATAAATGTAAAATCATCAATGTCCAGCGAAATGACAAAGGATTTTCGGTATAAATGCCACGGGTTGTTCATTAACTGTCCTGTGATGATTACTGTAAAGAGTTTCTTAAAATGTCGTTAAATGCAATAACATATTACGTTTTTTTTATGAATCACTGTCACGGATTATGGCGCACTACAGTAACGTGATTTACGCTTGCTGTCAAAATATGCCTCAAACCTTGTTTACGTCGTGTTAATTTGCAACAAATAACTTCGCTGAGAGGTTATATACATCCTAACGAACAATCCGTGGTATTTATGCCACAAATGCTTTGTCCTTTCACTGCACATTGATGATTTTACATTTATTGTGCATGCGCAGAAACGTCAATTGGAACGTTTATAACGCCGGAAATATGTAAGCGCTACAACGTCATTGAGTTACATGAGTGCTCACAGTTGTTATTACGTCATCGTAACTTACCATTCGTAGTTCGCTACACCCACAATGCACTGGTCTACTAGGCGAAACACAGACCATTCGCTCGTGTAACGGGAGCCCTCCTTCCCCGGGATGGTTCTTTCAAGAGCGGCAGGCCAATGCAACCACATCGTTACCTTATCTAACTTAAATGGTTTGATCTGAGAAACAGCGTAAAATGGGTTCTTATTAGACAAACAGACGTAGGACATAATTAAAAAAAACAGAAATTTTTATTTTAGGTATTGATCGAAAAGTAGTTGTGGTCTCTGGGCCGCATTCAGCAACTTCTGATGGACACCTTTATCTACCCGGTTGTCCCGGTTCCACGCCTGACATCTCAAGTCGGCGAGAGGTAGGCCGTAGTTCATTTTTGTCTAGGGGGCTCCTAGCGGGGTACATTCAAACAGGCCTAAGGAAAAAGATACTTTATAAAGATATCGGAGGCTTATACCTCACAGAACCATGGATCCGAGTAATCTATTTTGAAGGCGATTATATTAACAACAATAATAAATGCACATCGTTCGCTTTTGAATTCAGCGAAGTAAATGTATTCATTGCAAGTGAAACATCGTCTAACTGTGTGTTGATTTTTGTTTAGCTCTTGGGTGAAGACAAACATGGCAGCTGTAAGTATTACCATACATACACTCTCATCTATGTAAAGCTATGTAAAGCACAAGCCTATATTTCTATGGAAATGTAATTTTGACTGTTTTCACAACTCTGTCGCGTCTTTTCTTCTGATGCTGGTTGGTGCAGCTCGCGTATGGAGGGCGTGCGTGTACTCTTGAATGGCCGAGCGATGTATATGAACAAGAAAATTTATTGACAGCACTACTGTCAATAGCCATTCATACAGCTGAGTTAAGTGACACATCGCAGAGTGAGCAGCTTGCCTAAAATTCGACACGGCAACACAGGTTTCGGACCTGGAGAGCCCGCTGCTCCAGCCACTGCGCCACTACGCCACTGCGCCACTGCGCCACTGCGCCACTGCGCCACTGCGCCACTGCGCCACTGCGCCACTGCGCCACTGCGCCACTGCGCCACTGCGCCACTGTGCATCACAATGTAGAAAATGTGTGTACAAATTGGACACTTTTACATCACCTACACAAATATCAATCATTTGACTTGTGTTTTATCCTGGAATTTGCAAAATACCTACGTTAAATATAGTAGATGTTTCAGTAGATTGTTATACTGGCGTTCGTGTTGCAGCCAACGCGATGTTTTGCACCGGAAGCGCCACAGCCGGGTGAGTAATGTGATGTACGTCTTAGTCACCACACACTCGAGAAGACACGAGACACAACTCAGTCGTTTCTGAGACAGGGTACCATGCTTGTTGCTCATCGTGGTAGCATCTTAACCTTAAGTTTAACCAGATTTAACAAGATTTAACCAGATTGCCACCTAGAGAATCAACTCTAGATGGCAGGTGGACAAGGAAGCCCTTTGGCTTATCGAGAGTCCAACCTATCTATCTAAATGTACCCAGCCCTTCTTAGGTACATGTCAATTTTATTTTTAAACATATTAACACTACTAGCACCTACACAATCAGCCGATGATTTGTTCCATTCATTTACTGTTCTTTGTGAAAATGAAACTTTCTAATATCTAGTCTACACTGCTTCTTTGCTAATGTAATTCCATGTCCTCTAGTCCTTCTCTCTTCCTTAACCGAGAAAAAACCATTTCTGTCAATATTTTCATACCCATTCAATATTTAAAAAACTTCTATCTGATCTCCTCTCAATCTCCTGGTTTCTAGTGTTGTTAATCCACATTCTTTTAGACGCATTTCATAACTAATATTCCTGAGTTTTTGTATCATTTTGGTTGCTCTTCTTTGTACTCTTTCTAGTATATCAATATTCTTCTTGCGATATGGCCTCCATGCCTGTATGCAATATTCTAAATGAGGCCTAACTATTGTTTTGTACAGCGGTATTATTAGTTCTTTTTCCTTGTACACTATATTTCGCCTAATTAATCCAAGAATTTGGTTTCCCTTTGCTGCTGCAATTGCACACTGTTCTGATACCTTCATATCAGCACTAATAGTTAACCCTAAGTCCTTTTCCTTTACGGTAGTATTTAGTACAGTATCACCCATTGTATATTGTGCATCTTCATTTCCATGTCCTGTGTGGAGGCACGTACACTTCCCATAATTAAACAGCATTTGCCACTTCTCAGACCATTCGTTCAACTTATTTAGATCATCTTGTAATTGCTGTCTATCTGCATCACTTTCAATGTTTCTAAACACTTTTGTATCGTCCGCAAACTTCAACACCTTGCTTGTTATATCATCATCCAAATCATTGATATATATTAAGAACAAAACAGGTCCCAATACTGATCCCTGCGGTACTCCACTCAAAACCGATTTCCAGTTTGAAACCTCCCCATCAACTACCACTCTTTGTCTTCTATCAATGAGCCATTTTTCTATCCAGTTAATCATACCATTGCCTATGCCATGGGCCTTAAGTTTAAGTAGTAATATTTGATGTGGCACTTTGTCAAAGGCTTTTTTAAAATCTAAGTATATTATATCTACTGGTGATCCCTCGTCTACCCACTTTGTGACATCTTCCAAAAAACATAAGATATTTGTTAAGCATGACCTCGCTTTTAGAAACCCATGTTGAGATGGGTTAATCAAGTTATTTTTAACAAGAAAATCAACCAAGTGATCTTTAATTAGTCTCTCTAATAGTTTGCAAACCACCGATGTTAAACTAACTGGTCTATAGTTTTCTGACTTGCTTCTTGATCCTTTTTAAAATAATGGTATTATGTTTGCTTCTTTCCATTCTAATGGAACTACTCCTTCCTCTATTGACAAAATGAACACTGTTGCAAGTGGTATGCTGATTTGTTCTACAATTTCCAGTAGTAATTTGGGAGGAATCCCATCCACTCCAGGTGACTTATTTTCCTTCATATCCCTTATTTTCTTAGCTACCATTTTTGGTGTTACAATTAGTTGTCCTAAATAGTCTGACTCTCTCCCTTCAAATTTAGTCTCTGGTACTGGTAATGCACTAGTATCTTCCCTGGTGAACACCGAACTAAAATATTCATTTAGGTTTTCTGCCATTAAGAATCCCTCTGTTATTATGTTTCCATCACTACCTTCTAGAGGTCCTACCTTATCCTGAACTTTCTGTTTACTTCGAACATACGCATAAAAACTCTTGCTGTCATGTTTTATATTAAAAGCTAATTTTTGTTCATAGCTTCTCTTTGAATTTCTAATTTCAGCTGTAGCTTGGTTGAGTGCTTCTTTATAAATGGCATAGTCTTCTTCACTTCCATTATGTCTATATGTCTTCCACATCGTTTGCTTGTATTTGATTTTTCTAATGGCTTCTTTTGATAAGTGTTTCTTTTTTGACCGTTTCCCCTGTTATTTCAAGGGGACAAATTGTTCGACAATGCAGACAATTTCCCTCTTTAAGATATTCCAACATTCTGTTGCTGTCTTATTTTCCAGTGTGTTATTCCAGTCTATCTTTGCTAAATGTTTCCTCATGTCCTTAATGTCCTCATGTACTTTGTGAAAATATTTCCTGTACCGTATTTTACGATTCTGTTCTCCTTTTACATTGATGATAAAATATATCTGGGTTGGTTCTAACACATGTTGAGTAAGGCAACTGTCTTGTACTAAATTTAAAAACTTTTGATCTTCACTCCCACTACTCTGTATAGATTTCCACTGTATGCGCCCATGTTTAAAATCCCCCATAATTATACAGTCCCGTTTACTGACTTACTTTATAGCGTTTTGTATTTTCTCATTATCATCTTGCTTATGTTTGGACTTCGATAAACTAACCCAACAGTTAATGTTGAGTTTCTTGTAACTATGTTACACCACACAGCTTCTTCACATTCTGCTTGTTTTTCTAATTTTATTTCGTAAGCCTGAATGGATTCTTTAATATATAAAATAACGCCACCTCCCCTTCTCCCTATTCTATCTTTCCTAAACATGACATATCCTGTCATTCTTAATTCGGCATCTGATATATCGGGGGTGGCCCAAGATTCAGTTATGCCTATTATGTGAGGGTCATTATCTTCTACCATAATGTTTAGTTCATTTCTTTTGTTTACTATGCTCCTTGCATTTAAACACACACATTTATAACCAAATGTTGTAGAGCTTTCCAGACTGTTCTTTGCCGTTTTATCTGTGCTGTCCTTATCTGTGCCTCCAGTATTTGGCTTCTCTGTGAATCCCCCTGCGAATCTAGTTTAAATAATTGCAACCTGTACCACTGTCCGTAGATTGAAGCAGGTTCTCAGAGAAAACTGCTGCGCCCTTTCCGCTTAGATGGAGGCCATCTCTCACGTACATGTCCTCCTTCCCAACAAAGCGCCCCCACAAATCCAAGAATCCAACCCCTTCCTCCTCACACATCTGCTCCACCAGAGCATTGATTGCCATCCTCTTGCAGTTTCTATAGGTTGCTCCCCTTCCTCCGATTACTGGCAAGATTCCTGAGAGAATAATATGTTCAACTCTTGTCTTCTTCAGTTTCCATACCAACTGTCTGTACCTTTGCACTATTCTAGTTGTCCCCTCCCTGTCTGCATTGTTCGTCCCTACATGTACTAATATAGATCCTCCCTGGCCATGCGCCAACACGTTCTCTACCCTATCTAAGGCAAACAACAACATCTTCTCCTTTGCTTAACGTCTTGTCCGTCATTCGCAAAATTGAGTCGCCCATAAACACCCTTTCTGTTCTCAATGCCCCCTCAATCACTGCTTCAGAGTAACTCCTCCGTTTTGCATCTCCATGGTTGCTGACTTTTCCCCCTGCCGCTTTCTCTGTTCCTTTCTTTCCTGCCTCTTTTCTTCCTGACACAATCCTTGTTATTGACTTCCGTTTGGTCACATCTACTCTCAGTTCCTTTCTTCCCTTTGTCTTTCCTCCTGTCGCATCTGCTTCTATCATCTCCTGTCCCATTGTCACCCCCTCATCTACTGTCACTTTCTCCCCTGTCACCTTCCTGCATGCCATGTTTTCACTTGTTCTTTCTCCATTTGCTTTCCTTGCACTCGCCCTCCCTCCTCTCAGTATACTGTCCTCATCCTTCTTGTCACTGCATTGCTCCTTCCGACCTCTTCCATCTGTCTCTTTGGTTATTCTCATCTCCATCCCCTTCACAATATCGGTTAGCCTAGCTAACTCTGCTGTAAGACATTCCACTTTCAAACACCCTGTGCACTGGAAAGTAAAGTCTTCCTCCATTGTGTCAGCCCATGACTTTGTGCATCCGGATATAGCAAAATCTACAAAGCTTGCCTCCACTTGCCGCTTGTAAGGGGCCATATTATGACTACCCTGGTACTCAAAATTTACTCAGTCGGTATACCAATTTAGTCTTTAGAAAGACTGTTTTATGTGGACAGTAACTGCAGCTCACTTTATGTTATACACATCTGAAAAATGTGGTATTTACTGGTACAGTTCCCTAGCGGATACGTTGGACACTACCTACATAAACAAACTAGGGTTTCTACTAAAAAGCTTGCTTATTTTTTTTAATAACAATGCTACCTGATCAAAGTATTATCTTACGTATGTAGCTGTTATGCTTGTTATTTTATATGTTATATATTCTATCAAATAATCAGATTTGCTAAATCTTGTAAACAAACTTGTCGAAGGCTAGATTACCCTAAGGGCCTATTATCACCCACTATGCTAATCTAAAAAATACTTTTAACTAACAAACTTTTGTAAGGGTGTAGAATGTAGTTATAGTATAAATGTGTAGCATTATTATTGTAATACAAATACAGTGGTACAGGTTCACAAACGGCTAGAGCGGCCGCTATTACTTCCTGATTAGTGTAGCCTTCCTGACAGGGAGTAGCGCGTCATCGGTCGGGTCATGTGGGAGGAACGCGTCATCTGTCAGGCCAGACTTTAAACGCCTGCCTGCGGCTGACCCACGCAGATGGACAGCGACGTAGACAGCGGCCGGTCACCTATATAGTTCAGAGTTGACAGGACTAAGGGTAGCGTGTGGAGGGAACCACTAGGTATGTTAATTATATCACAAATGTTATGAATGTAACTAGTTTGAGTAACCACAAATGTTATGAATATAACTAGTTTAACTGATGTTATGGTTATTAGTGTATTTGTATTAGACTTTGTAAACGGTGTGTTTAATATATCATGCGATGCGTTTCTCTAGTATTTGTAAACGGCGTGTTGATATATTCCTTATAATAGTCTGTGTAGATGATAATAGTCTATGAATGATGTTGAGATAACTGCGTTCGTGTACTACGTCGTGTACTACGGCCACATATATATATATACCCTATGTAACATTAGTTTTATTGTTACAGGTGTCAATTACGTCAATTACGGTGTCAATTACGTCAATAAATAAACAGTCTCATATCGTCTGTTGTGAGTCTGTTGTTCAACAACACGATCCCTTACAATTGGTGGCAGCGCGTGGGATCCGTTGAACAGAGAGCGGTAATTGACACCTAGTGGTATCTAGGAAAACGGACGGTCATCGGCGTCGCGCGTCTGGCCAGAATCGCCCTGGGTCAGCTGAGGACAAGGGGTCGGGCTGCAGTCGGGTTAAATATCCGTGTCGAGCGGGAGAGACGGTGGGAGACCCGAGACGGTGGCCGGAGTGACAGGGTTCGCGCAAGGACAAGGGATGCGACGGGCGCACACATAGAAGACGGAGGCGGCATCAAGGACACTACTGCGCGCGTGGCTGAATAAAATCGTCTTGAGGTCAGCACCGGGGCAACATCCGCTGGCAAGACGGTGCCGGTTACTGCCTGATTGACAGGACGGTGAGCGTAGCCGGCAGTGCGACGCTGTGGTGAGACGCTGCAGTGACATTTGATAACCCAGCTATCTCACTGTATGTTCGCTTGATTTACTAGTTTGATTGATTGTGCATGCTTCTGTTCGCTTGTTTTGCTTGTCCAACTGTGCATGTGTCTAGCTTGTGTTCACATGTGATAGCATATTAGCATTTCATATTTATATGCTAGTATTGTACGTGGCTATATATATAAAACATGGCAAGTAATGACCGTGTACGCGAGTTAGAGGAAGAGCTACGACAGAAACAGGCGGCTCTCGATGCAGCTACGGCGGCAGCGACCGCTGCTGCGCAGTCGCAGACGGTGGTAATGAGAAGAGAATTTCGCTTGGCGAAATTTAGCGGGGACGGCGAACCAGAGATAGACGAGTGGGCCGCGGACGTTGAACGGGCTTTGGCCGCTGCTCGACTGAGCCCCGATGAACAAGTCGTGTTCGTCTTAGAACATATCACTGGCACAGCGAAGCGGGAAATCAGGCTTCGCCCCAGCTATTTGACGAGCACTGTTTCCCAGATTCTGGACATCCTCAAAACCCGGTTTGGCGCCGTAACAGGGCCGTACGAAGATGTCATCGAATCCTTCTTCGGGAGGAAACAAGGGCCTCGGGAAACTTTGCAGGAGTTTTCGCTAGCACTGGCTGCAATGATGGAGCGTGTGAAGCTGGAGGACTCGGGCATGGCCGCCACTGCAGACAGCCTACTAAAGAAGCGGTTCGTAGCTGGCATGCGCGACCAAACGCATGCACCGCTCCTGAAGACACTGATGGCCGAGAATCCAAGGGCGAGCTTTTGGGAGTTCCGGGAGACTGCTATCCATACCCTGGGTGGATATCAGATGTCACACCCCTCCATCAGGGAAGCGGTGGTGCAGCAACAACACCAAACAAGAAGAGTGACGGAGGAGGACGTGTCACTGAAGGACGTGATGCGGTTGCTCAAGAAACAACAGGAGCAACTGGATTCACTGTTGGAGGATCGCAAACGTCAGCGACCAGCGACCACTACATTTCGGGGACGATGCTATGATTGTGGTGTGGTCGGCCACAAGAGAGGGTCGAGAGACTGCGTTAAAGCGAAGAAGCCTCTCGACAAAAATAAGGCGTTAAACTAGCATCGCCCACAGTGGAGAGCCAAACTGTGGGTCGGCGTGAGGAAGGCTCAATCAAGGACAAGAGTACGGTACTGCAAAAGGCTGTAGGGAAGTGTCCGCAGGTTGTCGCCAAAATTGCAGGTGTGAATGTGGCTTGCTTGGTAGACTCGGGGTCGGAGGTATCGACAGTGACAGAAGGGTTCTTCCGCCGTCACCTGGAGGAGAATGTCAACCGACCGATGGATACGTCATCATGGATTGCGATAACATCAACCCAAGGGCTGCCAGTGCCGTATGTCGGATTCGTCGAGGCCGACCTCTTGATAAGTGGACAGAGACTTCCAGGCATGGGGTTTTTCGTCGTGAAAGACCCCACCGACCATAAGATGGCTCAGAGGAAGAGGGACGTACCAGGACTGATTGGCAGCAACATTTTGCGTCGTCTGGCAGATATACGACGCACCCAACCGAGCAGTAATAACGATACAAGAGGAGGAGCCATTACTGATCTGGTCCTGGAGATGTCAGAGCAACGAACTACCAAATCTCAAAGGAAATGTAGCTTCGTGAAGACGGGTAGGAAGGAGTCCCTACATCTACCTGCCACGGCAGCCAGAGTCGTGTGGGGAACGACGTGTTTAGACCACAACAACAAGACAGTGTTGGTGGAACAAGTACATGGCGCCCTACCAGGAGATGTCGTTTTGTTAGCATGCTGTGCGCATGTGACGTCAGGCGTTGTGCCGATGCTACTGGTCAACATTGGTATGCAAGACGCTTGGATTAGCCCTAAGTGTCGCATTGGAATAGCCACTCCTATCGAATCGATAGACAGCGATTATGACTGTGTTAAGCTGACGTCGGAGGGGATCATCATTAGTCCAAGGGAGAACAAGAAGGTGAATCCTGATCTACAGGCAGTCTTGAAGGAGGCAGTCTCGCGATGCGATGAACTGATGCCGCATAAACGCTCCAGCTTCCTCGATTTTCTCACTCGAAATCAGGATGTCTTCAGAACGGAGGGCAATGACGGTGAATGCAAGACGGTCGAGCATGAAATCTACGATGATGGTGTGCCTGTCAGGTTACCTCCTCGACGGATACCACCAAATTTGTGGACAGAGGTCAAAGCACATCTCGACAAGTTAATGGCCAAGAATTTCATTCGAAAGAGTTGTAGTCCATATGCAGCAGCACTGGTTGTCGCCAGGAAGAAGGACGGATCACTGCGATTGTGTGTCGATTATCGGGGGCTGAATGCTCGCACACACAAAGATGCTTTTCCCCTCCCGAGGATTGAAGAAGCACTGGATGCTCTTAAAGGAGCTAAGTTCTTCTCCACTATTGATCTGGCAGACAGCTACCATCAGATCAGAGTCGCAGAGAAGGACATACACAAGACGGCCTTCAGAGCTGGCACTGGCGGGCTGTACGAGTTTACTCGTATGAGCTTTGGGTTGTGCAATGCTCCGGCTACATTCCAGCGTCTTATGACTACAGTTCTAGGAGACGAGAACTACTCATCGTTACTGATATATATTGACGATATATTGGTGTTCTCACAAACATATGAAGAGATGCTGCAGAGACTGGACATGGTGTTCACACGGTTGAGGGAACACGGACTCCGAGTGAACCCAAACAAATGCCAGTTCTTTCGGAAAGAAGTAAAATATCTTGGACATGTTGTATCAGCCGAGGGTGTAGCGACGGATCCGGACAAGATATCAGCTATAGTTAACTGGGATACACCGACAACAGCGAAGGAGCTACAGTCATTCATGGGCTTGGCTGGATACTACCGTCGCTTCGTGCCAGGGTTCTCCCAGATCGCGGCGCCACTGCATCGTCTCACCACCACGTCGACTTCTAAGCGGAAGAAGAAGCGCAAAACAACGGAACCAGCAGACAGTCGAAGTTTCGCGGAGAAATGGGACGAAGAAGCAGAACGCGCCTTTCAAGAGTTGAAAACTCGCCTCACGTCCAGTCCTATACTTGGCTACCCAGATTTCGCACGCCCTTTCATTGTAGAGACAGACGCCAGCCATCACGGTATTGGCGCTGTGTTGTCTCAAGACAAGGACGGCATGCGGAAGGTCATTGCGTATGCCAGCCGAGGACTGCGTCCGACTGAGCGGAACATGGAGAATTATAGCACCATGAAGTTGGAGCTTCTGGCTCTGAAGTGGGCAGTTACGGACAAGTTCAGGGATTACCTGTTGGGGTCAACCTTCACGGTCTTCACAGATAATAATCCTCTGACTTACTTGAAAACTGCGAAACTTGGTGCTGTCGAGCTTCGGTGGGCAGCCCAGCTAGCCGACTTTGAGTTTGACATTATCCACCGCACGGGGAAGTCAAATGCAAATGCCGATGCGCTAAGCCGGAGAGGGACTATAGGCGATGTAAGGGAACAGTTTCGAGTACCTGAGCCTACGGTCATACCATTGGAGATACGTGAGAGCTATACAGTGCTTGTGTCAACAGAGTCCGCTAATCTGGAGGAAGAGCCAACTGCTTCATCGCTAATCCTTCCTTCCTACACATCGGACGACTTGGCGAAACTCCAATCACAGGATCGGGTGTTATCGCGTGTCAAGTATTGGTGCTCCACTGGCAACAGACCAAGCATTTACGCACTGAAGAGGGAGCCAGATCATGTACGCAAGATTCTGCGGTACTGGGACACGCTGGAGGAGGCAGGAGGCGTGCTCTGTCGTCGCAACCGAGGGGAGTTCGGCGACAGTCACCTACAGATTCTCCTCCCTGAGCGCCTGCGTGATACAGTGTTGGAGAGTCTCCACGATATGGCGGGACACCAGGGCTCCGAGCGGACGCTCGCCCTAGTCAGAAGGAGGTGTTACTGGCCAGGTATGACAAATGACGTCACCAACTACTGTCGGCGGTGCGAGAGATGTGTCACTGCCAAAGCCCCCTTGCCGAAGGTGCGACCACCAATTGGTAGCTTGATCGCGTCTCGACCTCTCCAAATTCTAGCAGTTGATTACAGTAAGCTGGATAAGGCGAGTGACGGACGGGAAGATGTCCTCGTGATGACAGATGTATTTACGAAGTACAGTATCGCTGTTCCGACGAGGGATCAGTCCGCCACTACAACTGCTAAAGCCTTGGTAAAAGAGTGGTTTAGCAAATTTGGCGTGCCATACCAGCTACAAAGCGACCAAGGTCGGAGCTTCGAAGCCGCAATCATCCACCAACTTTGCAAATTGTACGATATTCGCAAGTCCAAGACTACAGCATATCACCCGGAGGGGAATTCCCAGTGCGAGAGGTTTAACAGGACTCTTCACAATCTATTGAGAACGCTTCCTCCAGAAGAGAAGAGGAAGTGGCCAGATCGTCTCCCTACTCTCCTGTATGCATACAACTGCACACCGCATTCTTCGACGGGATTTTCACCTTATCAGCTGATGTTTGGACGTCAACCACGTCTGCCAGTCGATCATCTGTTGAACGTCCATGACGAAGAGGGAGACGATGGTGGCTGTAGTATGGGAGAGTGGGTTGAAGCGCATCAGAAACATCTCGCAATGGCATTTCACATGGCGGCAAGGAATACAGAAGCTGCAGCAGAGGCAAGGCAGGCACACTACAACAAGACTGCCAGAGACAACCCAATTCCGGTGGGAGCTACAGTCTTGAAGAAGAGGCATCATCTTGGGCGACACAAAATCCAAGATGACTGGGATGCTACTCCATATATTGTAGTTGCAAGACCAGACTTTAATGTCTACACGGTGCAATTGTCAGATGGCTCCGGGCCATCAAAGAATGTCACCAGGCGGGAACTGCAACTGATCGACACTGGACCAGTCACCGACGTGGAGGAGACCGAGTCTGCATCAGACGACGAGGGCCACATGATTGCGATGAGTGTAACCCCACCCGCTAACCTGCCAGCAACCACACATCACGACGTCGTTTGCAATGCCGGTCGACTTGAAGATTCCATCGAGACCATGCCAAGGCGGTCGACGAGATCGACCAAGGGGCAACATTCTAACCGCGAGCATCTGCCAAAGTCCGTTCTGTCCGGCACTACAGCTGAGGCCATGGTGAACACGTTACCACACCAACATTCGCCTCCAACATTTGAAGATATGGGACGGGCAATGGCAGCACTTGGTGCTAGCCTTGGTCAGATTTTGCAGGACAGTTGGCTCAAGGTCAATGTCCAGGGAACACCCTAGTTTGTTTAACGTTATTAGTAAATCGTCAATATATTACACTATATATGTAGCGTTAAGATTGCTAGATAGATAGGTAGATACATCCGATGTAAATCACCGGGACGGTGATTCGTTAGAGGAGGGATGTGTGTAAGGGTGTAGAATGTAGTTATAGTATAAATGTGTAGCATTATTATTGTAATACAAATACAGTGGTACAGGTTCACAAACGGCTAGAGCGGCCGCTATTACTTCCTGATTAGTGTAACCTTCCTGACAGGGAGTAGCGCGTCATCGGTCGGGTCATGTGGGAGGAACGCGTCATCTGTCAGGCCAGACTTTAAACGCCTGCCTGCGGCTGACCCACGCAGATGGACAGCGACGTAGACAGCGGCCGGTCACCTATATAGTTCAGAGTTGACAGGACTAAGGGTAGCGTGTGGAGGGAACCACTAGGTATGTTAATTATATCACAAATGTTATGAATGTAACTAGTTTGAGTAATCACAAATGTTATGAATATAACTAATTTAACTGATGTTATGGTTATTAGTGTATTTGTATTAGACTTTGTAAACGGTGTGTTTAATATATCATGCGATGCGTTTCTCTAGTATTTGTAAACGGCGTGTTGATATATTCCTTATAATAGTCTGTGTAGATGATAATAGTCTATGAATGATGTTGAGATAACTGCGTTCGTGTACTGCGTCGTGTACTACGTCCACATATATATATATACCCTATGTAACATTAGTTTTATTGTTACAGGTGTCAATTACGGTGTCAATTACGTCAATAAATAAACAGTCTCATATCGTCTGTTGTGAGTCTGTTGTTCAACAACACGATCCCTTACACTTTTACCAAAACTTGATTAATAATCTTCACATAAGAATAATACTGTAGCTGTTATGCTGAATACTTTATCTGTTAAATATTCTATCAAATAATAAGTTTTGCTAAATCTTGTTTACAAACTTGTCGAAGGTTAAATTACCCTATTATCACCCACGATGCTAATCTGCTCATAAATACTGTTAACTGACAAACTTTTAACTAAACTAATACCCAATATATGTCTAGTACTACTTTATGAATAATCTTCACATAAGAATAATACTTATCAGTCAATATTTCCTCTTGTTTTACAACTTTTATGCACCACCAAATTCAAACATCTGCTCCCGCCAATGTTCCCGCCAATGTTATGAAATTTGCCGAAATATCATTTCTGAACGTCGATGTCCGATATCTTACGTTAACCTGACACCCACCCCACACGACAGTGTATCAATATTAATATGATGGTATCAATAACATCGTTCAAAAGCTTAAAATATTAATGTCCGACACCGAAAGAAACCACATCTGCCTTCTCTTCTCCAAAAAAAGTAATTTTTATCCGATATCGAACATTAAGACATTTGTATTCCATAATGTATCGATGGCTCCGTTCTCTCGTCTCCACCGGTTGTTTCAATCAATCCGTACGCTTATGGTGGGTTTCTGTTCTATTTCGTTTTAGGTCAGGCGTACGCGCAACAGCCGGCGTATGTTCCGTCATCACGTTCAACGTATGCACCACCGGCACAACCATCGTATGCACCACCTGCACAACCGTCGTATGCACCACCTGCACAACCATCGTATGCACCATCTGCACAACCATCGTATGCACCACCTGCACAACCGTCGAATGCATCATCTGCACAACCATCGTGTGCACCACCTGCACAACCATCGTATGCGTCACCTGCACAACCATCGTATGCGTCACCTGCACAACCATCGTGTGCACCACCTGCACAACCGTCGTATGCACCATCTGCACAACCATCGTATGCACCACCTGCACAACCATCGTATGCGTCACCTGCACAACCATCGTATGCGTCACCTGCACAACCATCGTGTGCACCACCTGCACAACCGTCGTATGCACCATCTGCACAACCACCGTATGCACCACCTGCGCAACCATCGTATGCGTCACCTGCACAACCATCGTATGCACTATCTGTACAGCCCTTGTATGTACAACGTGTATCACAAACGTACGCCACCTCTGTACAACCTGCATACGTTGCACCTGTGTACCGACCACCTGTACAACCAATGTATGCACAACGTATTCAACCTATATATGCACAACCTATTCAACCGGTACAGACGATGTGTTCGCAACCTATGATTGTTCACCCAGTACAGTCAGTGTATCATGCGCCTGCACAGCCCATGTATTACCACCCTATGTATAATCAGCCGAATTACAGCAACAACGACGGCTACAATCACGAATATCAACCAAACGAAACAAGTTAGTAAACAGAAACACCATTCCTTTTGTCATACTGACCGTGGCCTAAGTAAAATTGATAATGCCGCCTCTAATTGTGCGTGTGTGTGTGTGTGTGTGTGTGTGTGTGTGTGTGTGTGTGTGTGTGTGTGTGTGTGTTGTGTGTTTGTCTGTCTGTGTGCGTGCGTGCGTGTGTGCGTGCGTACGTGCGTGCGTGCGTGCGTGCGTGCGTGCGTGCGTGCGTGCGTGCGTGCGTGGTGTGTTTGTGTCGGCTATGTGTGTTGTATTTCCATC
>OZ024856.1:31753565-31851065 GCA_964017155.1 Oasisia sp. SBJ-2009
GCTGTAAACAGTATGCCATGGCCTGCAAGGCTAAAATGAAATGTCCGAGCCGAGGACAAGGTGTATGATGTGATGTTGGTGATACTGATCGATAGGCTGATACACAATTATTGTGTTTTGACATACATCTGTGCCACGGCTATGCACCACTTGTGACTGGGTGTGATTCGAGGCTGCACCCAAATAATGTTGATTCCCTTTTATGGAGAGTTCAGTATCGTATTACAACACAAGCCACCCTTAGGTTAGCCCCAGAAGGGGCTGTGACTTATGAGTTATGGGGGTAGGGTTAACACACCTAGGGCTGGCTAAGTTTTAGACATGCCTGTCTGCATCAATGAGGGTAGATCTGGCTAGCCATAGCTTCCAATGCAGTGTAGAACTGGGTCATGGTGTTGCATGCAGTAGCAGATGTTTAGTTTACTATATACAACCAATTTAAGTTCCGTCCAATTAACGTACTATTAAGGAAAATAGCAGTTAATTAGCTTCTTGACTTATGCACACTGCGTTTGAATCACCGAATACAGTGAATATATATGTAAACCCTGTTTGACTCAGTTGACAATATTCTTAGTGATATTAAATCAAAAAAGACTATGTATATATGTGGGGATTTCAATATTGATATATTGAAGCATAATACGCACAACTATACAAGGACATTCTTAGATTATATGTACAGTTTTGGACTTTATCCTTTAATAACTAAGCCAAGTAGAATCACTGATATTACTGCTACGCTCATAGATAATATTTTCACGATCGAATTGCAGTTTCAAGTAAATAGTGGCTTATTGATTACTGATATCAGTGATCATCTACCGGTTTTTGCTATTTGCAGTAATCAATTTATATGCAGGTGTGCAACTCCTTCACAGGATAGAAGAATTATAAACACCAGTACAACTGATAAACTTATGGCTGAATTAAATCAACGTACTTGGCCAAATGTGACAGGCACATTAGATGTGAATTTGTCTTATAACAATTTTGTATGTGAACTTCAAGATCTATAGAACAAACATTGCCCTGTAAAACGTGTTAAAAACGCAGAAAATCGTTATTCAAGCAATCCATGGTTAACCAATGGACTAAAAAATGCATGCAAAAAGAAAAATCGGCTATACAAAATGTTCCTGTCGTGTAGGACATTAGCCGCAGAAACCAGATATAAAATGTACAAAAATAAACTTACCTCAATACTTAGAGATTATCTAAGAAAACATACATACATACATTTTTTACTACAACTATTGGACCTCATTTAGCGAATAACATAATAACACACACTAATACATCTGTATATGATTACTTAATTTCTAGAAATAAGAAAGTATGTTTCTTTCACCAATTGATGAATGTGAAGTCATATCTGTTGTAAACGGTTGTAAAAGCAAAACATCCACTGACTGCGATGACATCGATTTTAGACTCATTAAAAGGGTAATTACATCTATTGTAAAGCCAATAACACATATATTTAACTTATCTTTTCAAACTGGAACTTTTCCTGAAAAAAAGAAAATCGCCAAGGTCATACCACTTTTTAAGTCGGGAAGAAAAATGATTTCAATAATTATAGACCTATTTCCCTGCTCCCACAATTATCTAATATCCTGGAACAGCTATTATAGTAACAGACTAAACACATTTACAAAAACGTGCAACATATTGAATCCTTGTCAGTATGGGTTCAGGGAAAAAATGTCCACTACACATGCTCTTGTAAAAGTAGTGTCTGAAATTACAAATTCTTTAAATAAACGAAAACACTCTATTGGTGTATTCATCGACCTACAAAAGGCTTATGATACAGTAGACCACCAACTGTTTTGTACGAAACTGGAATTCTATGGTATTCGCGGAGTTGCTTACCAATGGATAAGGAGTTATTTATCAAACAGAACGCAATACGTTAGTTATGAAGGACATAAATCCGAACTTTTACCAATACAGTGTGGTGTTCCTCAAGGATCTATCTTAGGTCCGCTATTGTTTACAATATATGTTAACGATACGTGTAATGTGTCAAAGCTACTGAAGTTTATTTTATTCGCCGACAACACAAATATATTTCATAATCATAGTAAATTACCAGATTTAGTAAGTGAACTAAATACGGAGCTTGATAAGATGTACAAGTGGTTTTGTGTAAACAAACTGTCATTAAATATTGCTAAAACGAATTATATATTATTTGGCAGATATACCCATCAACAAGATGTTGCTATCATTATCAATAATGTTACTATACAGAGAGTTCAAGCCACTAAATTTCTTGGCATCTTAATTGATGAATCGTTAAACTGGAAGAACCACATTAACATGGTGAAATCCAAGCTATCGAAAGTATTATTACTGTTATATACAAAGTTAGCCATTGTATCGACCACTCCAGCATGCATACTCTATATTGTTCATTGTTTTTACCTCACTTAATGTATTGTTGTGAAATATGGGGAAACACATATGTGACAAACATACAATGTATTATATTAATACAGAAAAGAGTAATTAGACTGATCCACGGTGCCAATCGATGGGATCATACAAATAACGTGTTCTATGAGTATCGCATTCTTAAATTCAATGATATAGTTGAACTAAAAACAATTTTATTTATGTTTGATGCCTATCATGATGTTTTACCATACGATTACGATCTTCAACAGTTATTTGTAAAATATATTCCATTATATTCTACACGTAGAACACATCAATTCATCAGAGAAAATGTCCGCATAAATATGAGAGCAATGTCCATACCTGTACTCGGCGTGAAATTGTGGAATTCTCTCAACGAATCGCTTGTTAGCATAATGTCCAAATTTAAACGTCATTACATTAATATTCTCATAGGCAAATATACCATGTAAACATACTTGATTATTACGACAAATTAACACTTGTTGTGTGCACATATTTATTTGTTGTGTCATTATAATAAAAAAAAAACTAAGAATTACCACTTATCATTTTTATGAAAAGTGTTCACGGGGTAGACACATATAAGTGTTTCACTTCATGTCTACTCCTTTTCAAAACATATTTCTTAATTGTATTTCATTCGTACCATGTTACTTATTATTTGTATTTGTATTGCTTGCTTTTTAATGTTATGTGTTTTGAAATAAATTGAATTGAATTGAGTTGCATATAAATTTACAAGTTGTACACTCTGGGAATTTGTGAATCAGTAGTTTCACCAAGTCATATTTTTATGAGCCCATTACATGTACACAGTCTACTATTTATGTAATGTTGCTTGTACATGCGTGTGACCAGTTTTCGACACTGAAGCCAGCCCAGTCATGCAGTCCAGAGTATTTTGGAATGACCTATATAGATAAATGTAGGTAAATCATCCAAACAATGACATTATTTGGTATCAGAAGGTCAATTAAATGGCATTGTACAAAAAACTATAAATATGTACAGTTCCTAGACTGATTGTAATTGACAGAAAAATATGTGGATATGTTTCTAAATGATCGTGGTGTTTAGACTAATTGTGCAGTTACATAGAGTGCAGGATCAATGGACCTGTACTGTGTGGGCAGTGGCATAAATAATGCAGTGCCAGTCTGCCAGATGGTATAATTTGTTGATTCTAGAATCCATGGGTACATATACTACACACAGCTATAATGGAGCAAATGTAATAGTGACCTATAAAAGGCAGAACTATTTTCTGTGACAAGGGAAAAGGTTTATCCAGCAGATAATGTGGTCTCCCTTGGTACAGTTTGTAGGGTTCAGTGAGAGGTCTGATGTGTTGTTACAACCTTTGTGTGAGATGTGCAATTTGGTGGAAGACAAGTCATTGAATGGACAGTTTATTTATCCAGCAGTAATTGTTTGGCAACACATGCTTGGAAACTGTTCACTTGGTAATAAAGCAATGTGAAACCACAAAATTATGCATATATATATTATATATATCTTCTTCCGGATACCGCCTAGACTCAACATGCTGAGGACACAGGCGGGCGAACAGGAAAAATCAGAAAAAAAATTTTGTTCTTAATTTTAGGGTGCAATATGTCAGAACAGTAATTAGTGCACATAAACAGAATTGTATGCAAAATAACTAGTTATGTCTAAAAAGTGGAATAATGCAGTCTGGATATTGCTCTTAAATGAATCAAGGCTGTTTTGATTTGCAACATGTTGAGGGAGGGAGTTCCAAAGTCGAATGGTACTTGGGAAAAAAGAATACAAGTGGTAATTACATTACAGATTAATTACTACCTGGAGTGAGGGATAAGGTCAGACAGGAATAAGATATGCTTTTGCTGGTACAGCTGTATACCCAGTACCCACTAAGCCATATTTGCTATTTTAGAAATCATGCATAGTTAAGCATAATTTCTTCGGTTGGATAGGGATTTCCATCCTAATGTCTGGAGCATATCGGTTACACTTGAGGTATTATGGTGGCGATGTAGGACGTATCGAGCAGCATGGCGTTTGATCATTTCTAGTTGGTTTATCTGTGTAAAGGTGTAGGGGTCCCAGACAGTACAGCTGTTTTCTAAGATAGGTCTGACAAAGGTGAAGTAAGCGTGAGTTTTTATTCGAATTGACGAGACTTTGAACCGAGTGATCTTTTTGTTTTTAAAGAAATGTTATTTATGTGGGCATTCCACCAAAGGTCTGAAGTTATGGTTATGCCAAGATATGTTGCATGTGAGACAGTTTCAAGTATTTGTCCATGAAGCATGTATTGGGTTTTAATGACAGTTTTGTTTCTTGTTACAGGGATAACATGGCACTTTACCAGATTGAATTTCATGTTCCAATTTTTTGCCCATTTTTCAAGTTTGTGAAGATTTTACTGGAGCGCAGCTGGGGTTGTCTTAGGCTTAATAGCTATATACATTATGGTGTCATCAGCAAAGAGTCTAACTGTAGAACTAATATTGTCCGGAATGTCGTTAATGTAAGAAAGGAATATTTAGGCAGGGACCGAGTACAGAACATTGTGGGACTCCTGATGTTACAGGGATTTCAGAGGAGGCCTCGCCCTCTGGTATGATTTTCTGGGATCTCGATTAAAAATACTTTAATCCAGAAATATCCATTACTATGACATCTATTTGTGCACCAGATTGCATATTGGTAACTAGGTCATGTGTAAACTGGATAAGTTGTCTTACATGACACACAAGATCGAAAGCCATGTTGAAGATCATAAAAAAATGACGTGACTGTGCATGTTTCATTATGTTACTAACCAAGATATGTTCCATTAATTTGGATGCTATACATGTCAAGGAGATGGGTCTGTAATTTGAAGCGAGGTATTTTTGGCCATTCTTGAAGATAGGTGAGACATTTGCTTTTAACCATATGATTTCCGAAAGATTAAGATTTAAGTGATGGCACAATTTCGGACGCCAACTCTTTTAGAATTCTTGGGTGGCTGTTATCTGGTCCTTGGGCTTTATAGGGTTTAATATTTTTGCAGAAGTTTTAGTATACCAGTTTCTGATATTTCTATATCTGGCATTTCTGGTAGAGTTGAATTGTATCTAGATTGGTTTCGTGGTCATCTGTAAAGATCGACTGACTGAAACTGTAGATTGAGTATCTCTGCTTTGGCTTTGGGGTTTGAATATAGGATTCCATTTTGTCTGAGTGGTGATACCCCTGTATGGCAGTGTTTCATGTAAGTCTTTTGAGTACAGTCGCGCCTCGTGGTAATGGGGGTCCACGAAATGGAACCATGTTATAAATTAGGCACGTCATACATTATATTCCACAAGGAATGCCACTCCCCAAAAAATATGCCACAACAGCAACCAAAGCCAGTGTGCTAGTAGTCTCGCTTAACTACGCCGAGAAGACAGTCTGGTGATTTTGCCGGCTTTTGATTATTATCCGATCTGCATGCATGATCTAAACAATGCTGCCACCTCACGGATATACTGGTTAATCCTGCCGCAATTTCTATTTTATAAACAACTGAAAATATGTATTTCTATTTTTTTTTTAATATAAGTTTAATTTAGAATAATTTTTATAATACAGCATTATTTGATAAAAAGGTATACATCAAATTAAAAACAAGTAAAACAGTAAGATTAGTAAAGGATCGTTTACAATTTTCCTGTTTGCGCCACCCCACTCGTTTTCAACCATATATATATATATATATATATATATATATATATATATATATATATATATATGTATATTATATATATATTGGACTACCAGTTCAAGAGAAATCTCACAAACATCCCCCAGCCACAGGTCTCGTCATAACAATAAGCCTGTCATAGAAAATTGTGAATACCTTTGACGCGGTTATCGATCCTCTGGACCTGTTAGAATCTGAATAAATACAATACAGAAAATAATTTGATTCAGTTTATTTCAAAATCTTTGTTACATGTAGTATACATTCCCAGCAAGATATCTTGGTAACTATTAAACAACGTATAATTGTAAATTATTATACTTTTGTGTATACACCATTGCAAAATGTGATGACCCACCAGAAGCTTCCTAGAGTGTGATTGTCATGTTTGTTTTACATATTATCTGTTTATGTGAATTACCATACATGTGAACTCAAGATTATGGACTATATAGATTGTTTAGCATTTGACTGTCTTATAGGCATAGAACACACTCCTTACAAGTAGCACGCATTTTCAGGTGTTTTTTATTATATTTTTTTACACGACTCATCATCCAAGAAAGCAATCCTATTACTATTATATTTAATCAACGTTTGTAAACAGATGACTTAATGTATTTGTTGTGTGATTTCAGACATGACACCAAAGGTAAAAAGTGGCCTTGTGCGCCGGTATAAAAGTAAGTAATACATTTATTTATGTGTGTACATTTAAAAAAATACTAATTAAATCCAGTGCATAATACAGAGCACCAGACGATGTATCGAGTACTTTGATGGACTCCCTTTACTGTGCTACAGGATCTGGACCTGATGTTGCCATGCTCTTGTGTATCACGTGTCCAAGGACTTGTATGTACATAAGTCCGTCATGTGTCCAACTGTGTTGTTAATATGCTATGAAACCATGCTCCATGAAAATTAACCTAAATGTCAAGCAATTTTTCACTAACGATTCAACATTTTTGTGATTATATGGTTGATGTTGTGTTTGTGTTTGTAGAAGGGTTCTTCTCGAGCAAGTGGAAGACCCAGTACCTGGTGCTGCACAAGGACAGCATGCTGCTGTGGTACAAGGACCAGGGAGACATTGAGGCAGAGGGCATGGTGGTGCTCAAGGTACATAGACTCAACTAGTGTCAGACTTATGTCCTGTAATACACTGTATACATAGAGACAGAGGGCATGGTGGTGCTCAAGGTACATAGACTCAACTAGTGTCAGACTTATGTCCTGTAATACACTGTATACATAGAGACAGAGGGCATGGTGGTGCTCAAGGTACATAGACTCAACTAGTGTCAGACTTATGTCCTGTAATACACTGTATACATTGAGACAGAGGGCATGGTGGTGCTCAAGGTACATAGACTCAACTAGTGTCAGACTTATGTCCTGTAATACACTGTATACATAGAGACAGAGGGCATGGTGGTGCTCAAGGTACATAGACTCAACTAGTGTCAGACTTATGTCCTGTAATACACTGTATACATTGAGACAGAGGGCATGGTGGTGCTCAAGGTACATAGACTCAACTAGTGTCAGACTTATGTCCTGTAATACACTGTATACATAGAGACAGAGGGCATGGTGGTGCTCAAGGTACATAGACTCAACTAGTGTCAGACTTATGTCCTGTAATACACTGTATACATTGAGGCAGAGGGCATGGTGGTGCTCAAGGTACATAAACTCAACTAGTGCCAGACTTATGTCCTGTAATACATTGAGGCAGAGGGCATGGTGGTGCTCAAGGTACATAGACTCAACTAGTGCCAGACTTATGTCCTGTAATACACTGTATACATTGAGGCAGAGGGCATGGTGGTGCTCAAGGTACATAGACTCAACTAGTGCCAGACTTATGTCCTGTAATACACTGTATACATTGAGGCAGAGGGCATGGTGGTGCTCAAGGTACATAGACTCAACTAGTGCCAGACTTATGTCCTGTAATACACTGTATACATTGAGACAGAGGGCATGGTGGTGCTCAAGGTACATAGACTCAACTAGTGCCAGACTTATGTCTTGTAATACACTGTATACATTGAGGCAGAGGGCATGGTGGTGCTCAAGGTACATAGACTCAACTAGTGCCAGACTTATGTCCTGTAATACACTGTATACATTGAGGCAGAGGGCATGGTGGTGCTCAAGGTACATAGACTCAACTAGTGCCAGACTTATGTCCTGTAATACACTGTATACATTGAGACAGAGGGCATGGTGGTGCTCAAGGTACATAGACTCAACTAGTGCCAGACTTATGTCCTGTAATACACTGTATACATTGAGACAGAGGGCATGGTGGTGCTCAAGGTACATAGACTCAACTAGTGCCAGACTTATGTCCTGTAATACACTGTATACATTGAGGCAGAGGGCATGGTGGTGCTCAAGGTACATAGACTCAACTAGTGCCAGACTTATGTCCTGTAATACACTGTATACATTGAGACAGAGGGCATGGTGGTGCTCAAGGTACATAGACTCAACTAGTGTCAGACTTATGTCTTGTAATACACTGTATACATTGAGACAGAGGGCATGGTGGTGCTCAAGGTACATAGACTCAACTAGTGCCAGACTTATGTCTTGTAATACACTGTATACATTGAGACAGAGGGCATGGTGGTGCTCAAGGTACATAGACTCAACTAGTGCCAGACTTATGTCCTGTAATACACTGTATACATTGAGACAGAGGGCATGGTGGTGCTCAAGGTACATAGACTCAGCTAGTGCCAGGCTTATGTCCTGTAATACACTGTACACATTGAGACAGAGGGCATGGTGGTGCTCAAGGTACATAGACTCAACTAGTGCCAGACTTATGTCCTGTAATACACTGTATACATTGAGACAGAGGGCATGGTGGTGCTCAAGGTACATAGACTCAACTAGTGTCAGACTTATGTCCTGTAATACACTGTATACATTGAGGCAGAGGGCATGGTGGTGCTCAAGGTACATAGACTCAACTAGTGCCAGACTTATGTCCTGTAATACACTGTATACATTGAGGCAGAGGGCATGGTGGTGCTCAAGGTACATAGACTCAACTAGTGTCAGACTTAGGTCCTGTAATACACTGTATACATTGAGGCAGAGGGCATGGTGGTGCTCAAGATACATAGACTCAACTAGTGCCAGACTTATGTCTTGTAATACACTGTATACATTGAGGCAGAGGGCATGGTGGTGCTCAAGGTACATAGACTCAACTAGGGCCAGACTTATGTCCTGTAATACACTGTATACATAGAGGCAGAAGGCATGGTGGTGTTCAAGGTACATAGACTCAACTAGTGCCAGACTTATGTCCTGTAATACACTGTACACATTGAGACAGAGGGCATGGTGGTGCTCAAGGTACATAGACTCAACTAGTGTCAGACTTATGTCCTGTAATACATTGAGACAGAGGGCATGGTGGTGCACAAGGTACATAGACTCAACTAGTGCCAGACTTATGTCCTGTAATACACTGTACACATTGAGACAGAGGGCATGGTGGTGCTCAAGGTACATAGACTCAACTAGTGCCAGACTTATGTCCTGTAATACACTGTACACATTGAGACAGAGGGCATGGTGGTGCTCAAGGTACATAGACTCAACTAGTGTCAGACTTATGTCCTGTAATACACTGTATACATTGAGACAGAGGGCATGGTGGTGCACAAGGTACATAGACTCAACTAGTGTCAGACTTATGTCCTGTAATACACTGTATACATTGAGACAGAGGGCATGGTGGTGCTCAAGGTACATAGACTCAACTAGTGCCAGACTTATGTCCTGTAATACACTGTATACATTGAGACAGAGGGCATGGTGGTGCACAAGGTACATAGACTCAACTAGTGTCAGACTTATGTCCTGTAATACACTGTATACATTGAGGCAGAGGGCATGGTGGTGCTCAAGGTACATAGACTCAACTAGTGTCAGACTTATGTCCTGTAATACACTGTATACATTGAGACAGAGGGCATGGTGGTGCACAAGGTACATAGACTCAACTAGTGTCAGACTTGTGTCCTGTAATACACTGTACACATTGAGACAGAGGGCATGGTGGTGCTCAAGGTACATAGACTCAACTAGTGTCAGACTTGTGTCCTGTAATACACTGTACACATTGAGACAGAGGGCATGGTGGTGCTCAAGGTACATAGACTCAACTAGTGTCAGACTTATGTCCTGTAATACACTGTATACATTGAGACAGAGGGCATGGTGGTGCTCAAGGTACATAGACTCAACTAGTGCCAGACTTATGTCCTGTAATACACTGTACACATTGAGACAGAGGGCATGGTGGTGCTCAAGGTACATAGACTCAACTAGTGCCAGACTTATGTCCTGTAATACACTGTACACATTGAGACAGAGGGCATGGTGGTGCTCAAGGTACATAGACTCAACTAGTGCCAGACTTATGTCCTGTAATACACTGTACACATTGAGACAGAGGGCATGGTGGTGCTCAAGGTACATAGACTCAACTAGTGCCAGACTTATGTCTTGTAATACACTGTATACATTGAGGCAGAGGGCATGGTGGTGCTCAAGGTACATAGACTCAACTAGTGTCAGACTTATGTCCTGTAATACACTGTACACATTGAGACAGAGGGCATGGTGGTGCTCAAGGTACATAGACTCAACTAGTGCCAGACTTATGTCTTGTAATACACTGTATACATTGAGACAGAGGGCATGGTGGTGCTCAAGGTACATAGACTCAACTAGTGCCAGACTTATGTCTTGTAATACACTGTATACATTGAGACAGAGGGCATGGTGGTGCTCAAGGTACATAGACTCATCTAGTGCCAGACTTATGTCTTGTAATACACTGTATACATTGAGACAGAGGGCATGGTGGTGTTCAAGGTACATAGACTCAACTAGTGCCAGACTTATGTCCTGTAATACACTGTATACATTGAGACAGAGGGCATGGTGGTGCTCAAGGTACATAGACTCAACTAGTGCCAGACTTATGTCCTGTAATACACTGTACACATTGAGACAGAGGGCATGGTGGTGCTCAAGGTACATAGACTCAACTAGTGCCAGACTTATGTCCTGTAATACACTGTACACATTGAGACAGAGGGCATGGTGGTGCTCAAGGTACATAGACTCAACTAGTGCCAGACTTATGTCTTGTAATACACTGTATACATTGAGGCAGAGGGCATGGTGGTGCTCAAGGTACATAGACTCAACTAGTGTCAGACTTATGTCCTGTAATACACTGTACACATTGAGACAGAGGGCATGGTGGTGCTCAAGGTACATAGACTCAACTAGTGCCAGACTTATGTCTTGTAATACACTGTATACATTGAGACAGAGGGCATGGTGGTGCTCAAGGTACATAGACTCATCTAGTGCCAGACTTATGTCTTGTAATACACTGTATACATTGAGACAGAGGGCATGGTGGTGTTCAAGGTACATAGACTCAACTAGTGCCAGACTTATGTCTTGTAATACACTGTATACATTGAGACAGAGGGCATGGTGGTGCTCAAGGTACATAGACTCATCTAGTGCCAGACTTATGTCTTGTAATACACTGTACACATTGAGACAGAGGGCATGGTGGTGCTCAAGGTACATAGACTCAACTAGTGTCAGACTTATGTCCTGTAATACACTGTACACATTGAGACAGAGGGCATGGTGGTGCTCAAGGTACATAGACTCAACTAGTGCCAGACTTATGTCTTGTAATACACTGTATACATTGAGACAGAGGGCATGGTGGTGCTCAAGGTACATAGACTCATCTAGTGCCAGACTTATGTCCTGTAATACACTGTATACATAGAGACAGAGGGCATGGTGATGTTCAAGGTACGTCACTAGCATAGCTTTATGTAGAGAGCCGTCCACCCATCATTTGGATGGGTAAAAACGAATATCAACAGGTAGAAATCTGGGTGGACGGGTAAAAAATGAAGTAGCAGAAAAAGGTCTTCCAAAAGCATAGATATTGTGAGTTATGCCTTGAAAGTGAGTGTAAATGGTGTCAAATGTGTGTTTGTTTGTAGCCCATTTCAGGTTATCATTCATTTGAAAGTTTGTAAACTAGCATAACAGTTAGCATCCATATATCCACCAAAACATGTGTGACTGGCAATAATTTTCTCCTGCATAAAGCCCTGATCACTAGACTCAACTAGTGCCATACTTTTTGTCCTGTAATACACTGTATACATGCATAGTTAAACACATAAAAAATATAAATTATCAGCTGTCCAAAAACATACAGTATGTTTTTGAATATTAAGAGTTACATCAATTATTATATTTATGTATTGTATGGTTTTGACACCTGTTTTATGTGGACAGTACACAAGACACAGTCTGTTTTGGGAACAATAAAAATTACTATTTTTGTGGTTCCAAAACATAGTACTGTTTCTGTGAATAGGTGTCCAAAACATACAATAAATCAATATAATAATTCTTCTACATTTTACAGTGTTCAAAAACGGAGAGTATGTGAAAACAGAGCCATTATAGCAGCAGTTTTTATTTAAAAGATTAACAAATGCACAACGGCTAATCATTATAATACAAGAATATTAAATGTTTTAATAAAACAGCTAACCCACAATATAGTTTAAATGGTAATGTATGGTTTAAAACAGTAGTTAGATAATTAAAACACTGTAAAATAAAAATAAAATTGGCACTTAGCTGTGTATAAAACATGTTTGCGTCAAGGCAGCTAGTGGCTGTCAGTGTTTTCTGAAATTCCCGTATTGCTTCACTGACTAAACAAATGACGGATGGATGGATGGACAGTAATTTTTTATAAATGACATCTCTGTAGAATACGTGTTGCGTGTTTGTCCACATCTAATTAGACACTGTGGGACTTGTATGTGTGAGTCTGTCTGTAGCTCTCAGTGTTATGCTTCTGTCTTGCCACATTCTATAAATGTGGGATCAGCCGTGGTGTTTTGAGCGCTGACAACAGTTGCCAATGTAATGCTTTACCTTAGGCACTGAGTCACTGTGTGTGACACCTTTCTAAGTGCAGTGTCATAGAACTCTACAATAGAAGTGTGAACTATGGAAAACAGTGTAGGATTTCTACTAGTGAAATGCATTGTTTGATAAATTGCTAATCTGATTAACCCAAGTGTCTCAGTCAAACATAGTAAACTGTGTATTGGTCAGTTGATAATCTTTCTTTAGATACAGTCTATTGATGAGATAAGTAGGCCTATAAGATGATGTATGGGCAGGCTAAGAGATTAACTATGTTTCTCAGGCTTATAGTTAGAACAACTGGTAGTTTAAAAATGACAACACATTAGCTTATGTTTTGTGCGTATATAACTGTACAGTTAGTTTAAATTATATACTTATTCCTCCCTGATGGTGATGTTACATTTAACCCCTGTCTTTATTTACCATTGTCTCATCTCATACACCTGGATAACTGTTCAGTTGCGTAATTAAAATAGTATGGTTAAGTCACAGTTGAGATAATGTATCACATCCAACATTTTTGATCAACACATGTTTAGAGTTAACCTAAATTATTGCTAAAACCTGTTCTTTCAAGATCTGCAATCCTACTTTATAGAGGTTCTAAATAACAAATGTTGGCTTTAAAAAGTTGGATTTGTAATTAATTGATTCTAACATTGTATACGTGTATATCAATGATACCCTATAACTGAGCCTCTTCATGGTGGCCGGGGCATGAGAAAGTGACTTCAACACAATTCACACGCTAGGCAGCTTTTTCCATTCTGACCTATTTTGTCTGGACTTTGTGAGCCTCAGAGTCTCCAACAGCTGTTTACTGTAGACACAACATATCAGTTGGTGTAGATAACAGCAACAACAGATGTCACGGATTGTCACGATGTTTTATCCTGTTTTTGTTTGTTCTTGTAGTGAGCTTTGTTTGAGTTTTGAGGTGATGTTTGGTGTGGTCTGTTTGAGTCTGAGGTGATGTCTGGTGTGGCCTGTTTGAGTCTGAGGTGATGTCTGGTGCGGTCTGTTTGAGTCTATGGTGATGTCTGGCGTGGTCTGTTTGAGTCTGAGGTGATGTCTGGTGTGGTCTGTTTGAGTCTGTGGTGATGTCTGGTGTGGTCTATTTGAGTCTGAGGTGATGTCGGGTGTGGTCTGTTTGAGTCTGAGGTGATGTCTAGTGTGGTCTGTATGAGTCTGAGGTGATGTCTGGTGTGGTCTGTTTGAGTCTGAGGTGATGTCTGGTGTGGTCTGTTTGAGTCTGAGGTGGGTGATGTCTGGTGTGGTCTGTGTGAGTATGTGGTGATGTCCGATGTGGTCTGTTTGAGTCTGAGGTGATGTCTGGTGTGGTCTGTTTGAGTCTGAGGTGATGTCTGGTGTTGTCTGTTTGAGTTTGAGGTGGGTGATGTCTGGTGTGGTCTGTGTGAGTATGTGGTGATGTATGGTGTAGTCTGTTTGAGTCTGAGGTGATGTCTGGTGTGGTCTGTTTGAGTCTGAGGTGATGTCTGGTGTAGTCTGTTTGAGTCTGAGGTGATGTCAGGTGTGGTATGTGTGAGTATGTGGTGATGTCTGGCGTGGTCTGTATGAGTCTGAGGTGATGTCTGGTGTGGTCTGTTTGAGTCTGTGGACTGGTGATGTCTGGTGTGGTTTGTTTGATTCTGAGGTGATGTCTGGTGTGGTCTGTATGAGTCTGAGGTGATGTCTGGTGTGGTCTGTTTGAGTCTGTAGTGATGTCTGGTGTAGTCTGTTTGAGTCTGAGGTGATGTCTGGTGTGGTCTGTTTGAGTGTGTAGTGATGTCTGGTGTGGTCTGTTTGAGTCTGGTGATGTCTGGTGTGGTCTGTTTGAGTCTGTAGTGATGTCTGGTGTAGTCTGTTTGAGTCTGAGGTGATGTCTGGTGTGGTCTGTTTGAGTGTGTGGTGATGTCTGGTGTGGTTTGTTTGAGTCTGAGGTGATGTCTGGTATGGTCTGTTTGAGTCTGAGGTGATGTCTGGTGTGGTCTGTTTGAGTCTGAGGTGATGTCTGGTGTGGTCTGTTTGAGTCTGAGGTGATGTCTGGTGTGGTTTGTTTGAGTCTGAGGTGATGTCTGGTGTGGTCTGTTTGAGTCTGAGGTGATGTCTGGTGTGGTTTGTTTGAGTCTGTGGTGATGTATGGTGTGGTTTGTTTGAGTCTGAGGTGATGTCTGGTGTAGTCTGTTTGAGTCTGAGGTGATGTCTGGTGTAGTCTGTTTGAGTCTGAGGTGATGTCTGGTGTGGTTTGTTTGAGTCTGTGGTGATGTCTGGTGTGGTCTGTTGCAGGATGTATGTAACTTCCTGGCTGTTGGTCCCTACACCAAGAATCTTCCCGACAGACCCAGTCTGCCCAAGGGCAGTACGGACAGACATGTCCTGGCCATACCCAGCCAAGCCAACAGGAAACCTAAACACATTTATTGGTTTCTCTTCAGTGATGACATGGAACTAAAGTGAGTATTAAATGTTGTAGGTCTGTCACGAATGACATGTTATAGCCATTTATAGAAGATACTTGATTTAATCATCATAGTGCATCAAATTCCTTAGTTTTATGAAGATGTCTGTTTTTCTGACAACAGACACATTTATTGCAATAAATACATGTGAATAATAATGTTAGTAACAATGATAATAATAATTTTAAAAGAGGCAATGTATATAACTTAAATAGAAAGGTCATGAAAACTTCCATTTCAACATATGACCAGTGCTGATGTTTAGACAGTTTATACAGCGTGTAAAACAAAATAGTTGTGAACCTATCCAGTCATTTTGGTGATGGTGTTAGCAACATATACAGCACAGTAAAAATAAAATATTCATATGTTCACTTTTATTTTCTTCAGTTCATGGATGCAAGCTATCTGCTCTGCAGTAAGTATACCGGGTAATTTCTTCTTTTCACCCACAAGACATCAAAAAAAATTATAACGTGATAATAAGTGCCTGTTTAGCTTTGCAAGTCATAGTAGTTAACCAAAATGTTAAAAACCACCATGGTATAAGTATAATGGATCATAATGTTGAACACCAGACTCAACAAACTGACGATGTGAGACTGTTTGTTGGTATATTTGACACCTATACGCGGTGTAACAATAACACTAATATTACATAGAGTGACCCAACCATATAATTATATTGACGTAAATATTGACGTAGTACACGACAAAGTACACGAATGCATACTATTTCAATTCTGTCATTCTCAACATAATTCATCTACATAGACTACTATAAGGAATAGTTATAAAAACCCATGATATATCAAACCCACTGTTTACAAATACTCCAGAAATGCATGATGTGTCAAACACACCGTTTACAAGTACTAATACAAATACAACTAATAGCAATAATATCAGTCAAACTAGTTACATTCACAACATTTTGTGGTCCTCTCCTACACGCTCTCCTTTGTGACAACGCTGGCACAATTAAGTGACCGGTCGCTGTCCACCTGTGCTGTCCATCTGTGTGGCTCAGATGCAGGCTTTTAATTAAAGCCTGGCCCGACAGATGACGTGCTACTCCCGACAGATGACGTGCTACTCCCGACAGATGACGTGCTACTCCCGACAGATGACGTGCTACTCCCGACAGATGACGTGCTACTCCCGACAGATGACGTGCTACTCCCGACAGATGACGTGCTACTCCCACATCCTTAAAGCTTCCCTACCAGGAAGGGTACAGTAAACACATTGTAATAACGGCTGCTCTAGCCCTTTGGGAGCCTGTACCACTGTACCACCATATTATAATGTTACACCTTTGCTACAATTCTACACCTTTACACACATCCCTCCTCTAAAGAATCACCGTCCCGGTGATTCACATCGGACATATCTAAAAGTACAGAAACAAGGCAATCTATATAACTAGCGATCTTAACTCTACGTAAAGCGTAACATAGTCAATTTACTAACAACATTAAACAAAAATGTGTTCTCTTGACATTGGCCTTGAGCCAACAGTCCTGTAAAATTGGTTCCTCCAGATTAGTGGACTCTGTTGACACAAGCACTGTACGTGTAGCTCTTGTTTATCTCTGACTTTATAACCACAGACTGTTCCTTTATAGATTGGTCTCTACCCTCCTACGTAGGGTATCAGCATATGCATTTGACATCCTCGTTCGATGTCAAACTCAAAGTAGCCATGAACTCTGTTCCTGTTGCAGCTACCTCCCCCTCCACAGCAGAAGCCGCCCCCTCAGCCTGTGATGCCGGCCCCCCCTGGACAGCCCTACCCCCCAGCACCTAACCCGCCCTACCCGACACAAGGGGGGCCACCACCACCATATGCTCCCACCCCACAGCAAGGTACGTCTTATACTCATTCTGTTGTCATGACAACCTCATGTTGAGCCGTGTACATGATGTTGTCATGACAACCTCATGTTGAGCGGTGTACATGATGTTGTCATGACAACCTCTTGTTAGATGTGTACATGATATTGTCATGACAACCTCTTGTTAGATGTGTACATGATGTTGTCATGACAACCTCTTGTTAGATGTGTACATGGTGTTGTCATGACAACCTCTTGTTAGGTGTGTACATGGTGTTGTCATGACAACCTCTTGTTAGATGTGTACATGGTGTTGTCATGGCAACCTCTTGTTAGATGTGTACATGATGTTGTCATGACAACCTCATGTTGAGCCGTGTACATGATGTTATCATGACAACCTCATGTTGAGCCGTATACATGATGTTGTCATGACAACCTCTTGTTAGATGTGTACATGATGTTGTCATGACAACCTCATGTTGAGCCGTGTACATGATGTTGTCATGACAACCTCATGTTGAGCCGTGTACATGATGTTGTCATGATAACCTCATGTTGAGCCGTGTACATGATGTTGTCATGACAACCTCATGTTGAGCCGTGTTCATGGTGTTGTCATGACAACCTCATGTTGAGCCGTGTACATGATGTTGTCATGACAACCTCATGTTGAGCCGTGTACATGATGTTGTCATGTAGTTCTCCATGTGTCATGTCAGTCAGCTCCTGTTCAACAACCCTGATAACAGACCACCAGTAACTGACCTCACTAAAGGTTTGGTTTCATAAATTTATATGGTCCAAAACTGTGTGTGTTTAGTGTTGGCTTAAGTCACCACCCATGTAGGGAGGGGGGAGTGAATTTCTAAAATGTAGTAATTGTTCATCATAATAGTCAATAAGAAACATAATTCCGTGTAACTCATGTCAGTGATGTCACATGTCTATGAAAACATCACCCATCACCCTTTCATGTTGTGAAATTCACAAAAGTGTCAGTGTGTATTTATACCAGTTTCACTGTTTATGTGGCGCCACTGAACCAACTGACTTAGAAACGTACTCGTAGTGGTGAGCAAACTACCCATCAATTCACTGTACATTAATGATTAGTACAGGGCTGCTACTTAGCGCTGTACATATTCTGGGCTGTGAACTTACTCAACTCTCTCTAAGAGAACCTACTTAGAAGATTGTTACTTGTCACTCTGACACGGTTTTATAATAATCCCTCAAGGTAAATGCATAGAATGTTATGTGATATGACATGATGTGATGTGATTTGATTTAGTGTGACGCAGCCATACACCATGTTGTGTGTTGACAGGGGGGTATCCACAACCCCAGCCTACAGCCCCCTACCAGCAACAAGCACCGTACCAGCAGCAAGCACCCTACCCCCAGGGTCGACAGGCTGCCCCCTACCCCCAGCAGCAGAGGGCAGCACCAGCAGTTGGGTACAGAGGAGGGGGTGGCCAAGGGGGAGGGGGTGGAGGGGGTAATACGACGGTGATCGTGCAGGACAGAGGTGGAGACCGTGGAGGCAGCAGTGGCGGCAGCTTCGCTACAGGTAACAACAAGTGCTTCTGTAGCTCACACACTGCAGGTGTACCTGTCATAGTGTGACAGAGCTGTGTACTACAGGTAAACCTGTCATAGTGTGACAGAACTGTGTACTCCATGTACACCTGTCATAGTGTGACAGAACTGTGTACTCCATGTACACCTGTCATAGTGTGACAGAACTGTGTACTCCAGGTGCACCTGTCATAGTGTGACAGAACTGTGTATTCCAGGTACACCTGTCATAGTGTGGCAGAGCTGTGTATTCCAGGTGCACCTGTCATAGTGTGACAGAACTGTGTACTCCAGGTACACCTGTCATAGTGTGACAGAACTGTGTACTCCAGGTGCACCTGTCATAGTGTGACAGAACTGTGTACTCCAGGTGCACCTGTCATAGTGTGACAGAACTGTGTATTCCAGGTACACCTGTCATAGTGTGACAGAACTGTGTACTCCAGGTACACCTGTCATAGCGTGACAGAACTGTATATTCCAGGTACACCTGTCATAGCGTGACAGAACTGTGTACTCCAGGTACACCTGTCATAGTGTGACAGAGCTGTGTACTGTCATAGTGTGACAGAACTGTATATTCCAGGTACACCTGTCATAGCGTGACAGAACTGTGTACTCCAGGTACACCTGTCATAGTGTGACAGAGCTGTGTACTGTCATAGTGTGACAGAACTGTATATTCCAGGTACACCTGTCATAGCGTGACAGAACTGTGTACTCCAGGTACACCTGTCATAGTGTGACAGAGCTGTGTACTGTCATAGTGTGACAGAACTGTATATTCCAGGTACACCTGTCATAGTGTGACAGAGCTGGTACTCCAGGTGCACCTGTCATAGTGTGACAGAACTGTGTACTCCAGGTACACCTGTCATAGTGTGACAGAACTGTGTACTCCAGGTGCACCTGTCATAGTGTGACAGAACTGTGTACTCCAGGTGCACCTGTCATAGTGTGACAGCTGGTACTCCAGGTGCACCTGTCATAGTGTGACAGAACTGTGTACTCCAGGTACACCTGTCATAGTGTGACAGAACTGTGTACTCCAGGTACACCTGTCATAGTGTGACAGAACTGTGTACTCCAGGTACACCTGTCATAGTGTGACAGAACTGTGTACTCCAGGTGCACCTGTCATAGTGTGACAGAGCTGTGTACTCCAGGTACACCTGTCATAGTGTGACAGAACTGTGTACTCCAGGTGCACCTGTCATAGTGTGACAGAACTGTGTACTCCAGGTACACCTGTCATAGTGTGACAGAACTGTGTACTCCAGGTACACCTGTCATAGTGTGACAGAACTGTGTACTCCAGGTACACCTGTCATAGTGTGACAGAACTGTGTACTCCAGGTGCACCTGTCATAGTGTGACAGAACTGTGTACTCCAGGTACACCTGTCATAGTGTGACAGAACTGTGTACTCCAGGTACACCTGTCATAGTGTGACAGAACTGTGTACTCCAGGTGCACCTGTCATAGTGTGACAGAACTGTGTATTCCAGGTACACCTGTCATAGTGTGACAGAACTGTGTACTCCAGGTGCACCTGTCATAGTGTGACAGAGCTGTGTACTTCAGGTGCACCTGTCATAGTGTGACAGAACTGTGTACTTCAGGTGCACCTGTCATAGTGTGACAGAACTGTGTACTCCAGGTACACCTGTCATAGTGTGACAGAGCTATGTACTCCAGATGCACCTGTCATAGTGTGACACAGCTGTGTACTCCAGGTACACCTGTCATAGTGTGACAGAACTGTGTACTTCAGGTACACTGCTGTGTGGTGATCTCAGGACCAGTGTGTGAGGCCACTGTCACCTTGAGGCCTGAGACGGACAAGTTTTTAGTAGGACTGAGAAAGTTAAATGAAAACTGCCGTCTCACACAACCATCATCTTTTCAGTAAATGGTGATGTGAATATCTTTCATTTTATATGTTGACCCCAGATTGACTTAACATTGTACAGTGTGTATTTCATAAGATTGTTGAACTATGTGTCTGTTTAACTTGATTGACTCTAAAAGTCTGAATGCACTATGAAGGTGTTGAGCAAAACATAATTTTTAACTTGATTTTTTTTGTCTTTTGTTGTCACCTTGAAAGCTTAGAAACAAATGAGGACAGGTTTTAATTGGAGAAATGTTCACACAACCACCAGGCAGTTTGAATTGTGAAGAAACAGGCCATGCATTGCACCACAGCTTAAACAAACTGACTGACACACCTCAGTGACCACAAGTTGCCTGTTGTATCTGCCTTAAGCTTTGGGCTAAATCCACATGGCCACAGGCCACAAAAGCTTCATGACAAAAGACCAGTGTCCAGCTGTCATGGTCAGTGCCAGGAGTACATGGCTACCATATTGTCAACACTGCTTACTCAGCAAGGTAGCAATGGTAGGCATATATATATATATATATATATATATATATATATATATATATATATATATATATATATATATATAAACTGTGGGTAACCATTCGGGACTGTTTATTTGCTGAGCCACATTGAGATTCAGGTCATGTGACTTGACTACTACAAATTTCAAGAAACCAATATAATTTTTCATGGTTAAAGATTTGTATTTATTTATTTAAATATATAAAAGCAGTAATTATACGCTGCCATTATATTTTATCATAGTACTGAAACATCAAATGATGAGTAATTGTCTTAGCCAGGCCATACCAGTCTCATTTCATTCATACGTTGAACAGTTTACTATTCATTTTCTATTTCCCTCCACACAAAATAAAAAAATCTGTTATCTGAAGCAGGTCATGATGTTTTTCAAATACTTGTAAAGGAGCAGTATCCCCTACATATACCTTTTAAATAACTTGTTTTTCAGGTTTTTCTGACAAATTATACACTTGGCTTCACCAGCCTAGTGATCTGTGTTCTAAGATGTACTTAGTGTGATGTGTGTAGCCACAAAGTCACTAATACGTATGTTTGAAGTTCCAATTCGTGCATCTGTTGTGAATGCACTCGCTCACTCGCTCACTCTGTTGTTTCCCGTCCAGGCATGCTGCTGGGTGGGGTGATGGGCTATGGAGTGAGCTCCATGATGCACCCCCACTGGGGGTACGGCTACGGTGGAGGGTGGGGTTACTCCGGCTGGGGTCACTACGACTACGCCCCAGACGTCCACATTCACAACGAGTACAACGTGGAGAACACGAACATCGAGAACACAGAGATCAACAACACAAACATCGAGAACAACGAGACAAATGTGGAGAACAACGAATACAACTACGCCGAGCAGGGGTTCCAGGGGGGTGGCTACGGGGGTCAAGGTCAGGGCGCACAGTATGACGACGGTCTACAACACAACCCCGGCTACGAGACTGGACAGGGGGCAGGGTATGATGCTGGCAACCAGTCGGGGCAAGAACCAGGGGCAGAGTACGGGCAGGGGGAATATGCTGCCGGGAATGAGGAGGGATACAACGATGGGGGCTATGACGCAGGGGGTGGCTATGATGATGGGGGTGGCTTCGATGATGGCGGTGGCTATGATGATGGGGGTGGATTTGATGATGGAGGTGGATTTGATGATGGTGGATTTGATGATGGAGGTTTTGATGGAGGTGATGATTGAAGTGATTGAGATGGCTTCGACATTGGTGATTTCTAAGATGAAACCACACACTTGGTTAGTTTGTATTCCTTCCTTGTCACATTCTGTAGGAATAGTACACCTGGCCTGAACTCAGTGTTATTACTGATAGTTTTGAAGATATATTTGTTATGTTTTATTATCATTATACACACCTAATTTATTTTATATGTCTTAGTATGTTTGAACATTTTACAATGTCCTCTTGGTATACTCTACAAAATCAATAAGTATTATTGCAGAAGTGTTTTATTAAGGCTATTAAAAATATACATGTATTTTTTTAATTTTACTGACAAGATTAATCTACATAGCAAACTTACATGATATTTATGTAATACTGAATTTACAATAATTAAAAAGAATAATTTAACTTAAAACATTATGTCGCATGGATATCTAGAAACAACATTTTATCAATAATTGTAGTTTTACTGTGCCAGTTTTCAATTGTAAACCCAGTGTTTAACCCCATAATATGTGTTGCAAAAAGATGTTTCACTATCTGAAAAGATATGTTCGATAGAGATATTTCTGTGTAACTCATAGTTTAAGTGACCTACTTGACCTAGGTAGAGGCAGGTGCCAGCTGCTGTGTGGTGGCAATGAACTGATGTATTTGGGTGATGAGACGTGTGGCCAGCTGAGGCAGCCATCTTGACATTGCATACGCAGTCTCACAAGCTAACATAGTTTAGTTGCTGCTCTCATACTGTCATGTTGGGTTTAGCTTTAATTGTGTCTGTGAGCAAGCTACATGATCATATGCGTATATATGTATATATATATATTATATATATAATATATATATAATATATATATTATATATATATATATATATATATATATATACATATATATATATATATACATATATATATATTATATAAATATACATATATATATACATATATATATATATATACATATATACATTGCTATATGTTAATAATATTATCATTATTATTAATTAAGATGTTTTGGTATTTTTATATCCTGTTTTCTGCTGTTACATAATGTTGCTTATTATATTATTTCATAGAGTTGCTCTTTTTTACAGTATAAATTACCTTCCACACAAGTTGAACAATTTAACTGTAAAACACTAGACAAATATACTGAAACCATCTGAAACGTTACTTCCTAAGGATACTGACAACTATAGTCTCATTTGAACCACCCATTACACATTGTGACATGATCGAATTAATGATCTCAACAACTCTCAACAACTGCTCATTTCCTGGATGATGAACCTCCGTGATCATCTCAATCTGCTCACTACTATTTACCTAGACTCTCGTGTTAGTTGCATATGTCCACTGCTATTAGTTATATCTAATGTTACTGGAATAATATTGTTTTCTTTTGTTTTTGTCAAACAGTATATTATTGTTTTATTGTACAGCCTGACACTCTGTCCTGCTGTCCTGCTGAACGCTTTCAGATTACTCTGAAAATTGCTATATTTTAGATAAGAACTGGAAAGTTCTGCAGATACTTGTGTCATGTGACTACAATGTACAAGGCCAGTTATTTTTAGCATGTGGCAATATGTAGGGTAAATACTAAATATGGTAAACCATGCAGATGTGTCAGTGCATGTTCAAAGAAACTACTGTTTGATGTTAATGTGTGTCTGTAAGCAGTTGTGTCCATTCTGTAGACAGGTTATTTCACTTGTGCTGGTGTCATTGTCAACTAGAAGCTATGCTCAGTGCTGTACGTCTAACACAACATAGAAAGTATACGTTTTTAAACTGACATTGTTTAAAATATTACAAATATACTGATAGTAATGTGTATTATAAAAACTATTTACTGTGGATGCGTAAATGAAATTAACTTTTGCCACAGATTTTACATTAACCTGAAGAATATATTTATACGTTAATGAAATGCTACAAATGCCACAGCTGAAATAATCTCGAAATTGATTTTTTTAATCCTTTTGTTACTTGTTTGCTCTATGAATGTTGTCCAACCTGTCATCAAATCGATACTTACCCGGGTAAATAGTAGAATGAATTGGCAGTTGTTCTGAAGAATTCTAGGGTCATGTGACTGATTAAGTGTCGCTCACAATTTGGGTTTTGTTCTTGTTGTTTTTAGACTGTTTTGAAGTTGTGCCTTAATTCATTGTGGGGTAGTTAGAGTCAACATAAAATCATGAAACATACTTTTCAAATTGTTTTTTTAGATATCTGTGTAGTTATTTATGCTGCATGCCAGGTGTACATTTATCATAATTGTTATGCTTTATACATTCATACATTTGATCCATTTGTATATCCACTGTTTGCATATTTGTGTGATACTTTCAAGAACTTATTTAAGTTCCAAATCCAACTGTACCTGTGTAGTTGTTGTCGAAAATTGCATGATTCGTAATTATAATAATGCAAATTTCTAGTACACATAGTATTTATTCTAGTGTCCTACTGCTGTAGTTATTGTGTCATTATTATGGTGGTGCTTACACTCACAGTATACATGCATTGTACCAACTGTTCTCTGTGGTTTGACTGTACCAACATTTTACTGCTATTAATTTTAAAATAACTGTAAAAATAAAGGTATTGCAAAAATGAGACGTGTATTTAAAATGTGTGCAGCAGATACTGGTTTTTATGTGTATCACACACTCTCAAATACACACATACATTTTGTTTCATCTTACAGACCCCCATCAGAATCGGTCAACAAGCAACCATTGTTCACAACCATTGTTCACATTAATTAGTACTGTTAAGAACATGCCAGCAGTTGGTTACCGAAATGTGCTTCAATCCTGTTTTCAATTTTTTTATTATTATTATTACACGGTACTGAAAACACATATGTTTTAAAGAACCAATTTTTGAATTTAACTGTTGAGTATTTATAGTAATTGCCACACTGTCATTCACACCACTTTATGGTCATTAAAACTCCCAGATAGTGAGCTGGGATCTTTGCCAGTAAGGTTGTTATCCAATGGGGGTGGAGTTACAAATGTCAACACTGTGCAGTCACTGTTCATGACGATGATTCTTCTGAAGGTAAACCATTTGACACAAAATAAAGAAATTCACCAACCAAAAAGTGATTCATTCAGGCTGTCACTGTTTATGACGATTCTTCTGAAGGTAAACCATTTGACACAAAATAAAGAAATTCACCAGCCAAAAAGTGATTCATTAAAACATAATTGGGCTGTCGGTATGATACAACACATTTAATTATATTGTACATTATTGTACACTAAAAGTAACAACAGACACACTCCCTTTAAGATGTTCTGTGATCTAGTTGGCTTCCAGTGGTCCTTGTGTCCAGGGCACAGTGCATGTCAGAACAGTTATCACAGGGTGGTGTCTTTTATGTAGAATCAGAATCTAAGCACACTTCAACAAGAGTCATTGTAATCATTTCAATGTCCATTGCATAGATGCATTATACACGCCTGAGACAATGACTATTAAACATTAATGGACCACAGTGGCCCTGTGCTTAGTGTGCCAGACTATTGGCCAATAGAACCCAAATTTGAATTATTTGGAGCTGCATTGAACCTTGGGCAAGTTGCTCTAGTTCACTCAGCTGTGTGAATGAGTACATGCATGGCTATAAACAGTGGTGGATATTCGTACAAGCAGCCTTCATGCATTAATTGCAGCATGGCTGGATGTTTCCCAGATGATTTGTGATGGTGTTTGATTAAGCGGTCTGCCGGGAGCTGGGAGGAGAGTGGGACGTGCTTTGATGACTGCATGCGGAATACATACTCCGCTACATCAGAACATACCTTTTTAACGTTGAACTTTATTTTAATTCGGTCACAACATACAAATAATTGCATAAGCATATACATGAGTATAAAATGTAACCATGGAGATCCTCCAGATACCCCTGTGGGCTTAACCAAGGACCAGCAAAGAACATAATACTTTATGGACATATTCGTTATTATAAAAGTAAATTAAATATATAAAAATAAATAAATATCATCATCAGTATCATGAATGATGATATAACACTATTACTACTAATATTTCTATTATCACATCATCATAAATGATGCTAAATACTTAAATAAGTCTAAAAATAAATAAAAATAGTGATAAACAATAAAAGAATACTATATAACTACGGTACATAATCCTTAAAAATGCCTAAATTAACTATGGTACAATATAGTTATTATAGTTCATTAGGTTTGTTCAAGTAATTGCATATCGTTATAATTACCAGTGTCTGTATTAATAAACATAATTGCGCCTAGTATCTCAATTATGCATGTAGGCGCACACTGCAATATACTGTTTATACCCTATATTAGAATTTCACAAAACAATATGTTGAACTATATTTACATTATAGCAGACATTTATTGGATACATTTGGAATTAGTCAGTCATGATCGATGTTTCAACATCAAAGCAAATGAGAACATTATTTAATTACAATTAAGGTATTAACTCTAGAACATATTCTCTGTGTCTATAAAAAGTACTGTGAACTACACTCGATGTGGTCGCTCATAAAAAAACATTCAATATTGTTGTACAGACTAATTTATTTAGTCTACAAGACTATAGTTTGCATAGTCTTTTTGGTAGACGATTTCTCCCTCAACACGCCAACTTGTTTACCATAATAATTATTATAACAAGTGCACTGTCACTCACTCACTGTCTTAATATGACTATTACTTCGCCTAATCTATTACAGAATGCACAGTGTACAAGGAAAATGTATAATCATAGTGACAATGGCAATGTCTGGAATGACTGCATTGTTTTCCTAAAGTAGTCATGATGTCGCTGGCCGAACTGACCAAGCGGCCGAAATGATCTACAGCGTCGAAAGAACGCAAACATCAACACGATTAATGGCGCCACCTAGTGGAGCTGCATGCGGCTCATGCGGCCCGGCATGCCAACGGAGTATTTACGGCAACATGGCGTCGTCGGAAGCGCAGCTTCAGGATAAATTTAAGAACTTGAAAGTGACAACGGATGAACTTGAAAGGATTGGTAAGGCGTTGAAAGATGAAGAATTCAGAAAACTGTTCGCTGAATATGCCGAAGAGATATCTGATCCCGAAAATCGCAAGCGTTATGAAACAGAAATACAACAACTTGAACGGGAAAATGGCATGGATCTCAAATTTATCAACCCAGAGCCCGGGTACGTCCTAAAAACATCGGTAGATGGTAACACGAAGGCGTTTATTAATGTATGCAAGAATGACAACGTCGGCAAACCGTCTTCCAGAAAAGAAAAGGGTCCGAACGGGCACTATGGCATGGCGTGGTCTATCCCGCATAGTTTCGCACCGGTCCGAGAGGACATGGACAAGACTGGACAGAAATGTAAGGTGTTCGACTTCGTCGTCCACCCAGACACGTACCGAATGGCAGAGTCAAATGCACGCTTCAAGAAGATGATCAACGACACTGCAATGGATGGAATAGAGCGGCAGTTCAACATGAAAGTTGATAAGAAAAATGTAAAATACCCCAAAACTAAATTTAAAGGGACTGTTAGTCCAACTGTGATTAGAACGAAAATAGACGGAGTAAAGCCCATGGAGCGTTCACCGGAAGATCCCTTGAGTAAGCTTCCATATCCATATGATGATATCCCAACAGAAGAGAAAACCAGAATGAGGGAAGAGAAGATGAAAGAAGAACGGGCCAAATCTGCCAAGCAAAAAGCCAAAGGGGATTCCCAAAAACCATCAGATGATACTGACGGGTTCACCAAGCCTGTGTTCTCAATAAAACATCGCTGCGAGTTTGACATGCAAGATTTCCGTGAAGCACCCGATGCAAAGCCAAGCACTCGTCCGAAGGAACTTGTTATTGAGATCAGTCTGCCCCTGCTGAATTCAGCAGCACCTGTCAGCCTCGACATCTTTGAAAAAAGCTTAAAACTAGAATGCTCTAAACCTGCCAAGTACAGACTTCATTTGGACTTGCCTTACCCTGTTGATGAAAGTGAAGGCTCAGCAAAATTTCATAAGAACAAACATTGCTTGATTGTGACATTGCCTGTTGTACCTGCTGTCATTCCACAACTGCCTTTCACTGGTGCAACAAGCAAATCAGGTGACTCGCAGTCACAACCACCCAATGATGACGGGCCACAGACAGAAGGCAAACCTCTTATAGAGGTCCTCTCATCTCAAGATGCTACTAAAACATCCCCAACCCCTGACAGCACTGTAGAGTCTAGTCCCGGCCCTGTCAATGAGCCTCACAGTGACAACTCTACTTTCAAAGATTCCCATGAGAAGTCGTGGCTATTAAGTGACGACAACATTCCACGCGATCTTCCAGAATACGATTACCACCAGGACGATGAAACCGTTTCGTTTGTACTGCATGTTAAGAACATCTCTCGTGAAAGCATAGAGAAGTCATTCTCTCCAGACCACACATGTTGTCACTTACGCTTCTCCTCAGTTGGGTCTGGTTGTTTCCCAGTTGAGTACAGTTTCTACATCACTTTCCCTGATCAGTGCAAAGTGGAGAAAGATCTCTGTCGGGTCGAGGTGTCTCACGTCAATGCTGTGTTGGTTCTGGTGAAACAGGATGAGTCTCTCGGCCTGTGGGACAGCTTCTGTGCAGGTCTCGACGCAAAACAAATTGAGGTAAGGTCATGATGCTTACTGCGTTGTATTTTAAGATTCGTTAACAAATATATTCTCTTCTTCTCATATATTATATAAGAGGTGATGTGCCTTAATAAGGGCACTCAGTTTTTGTTTTCTTTTTCCTGTGTGTGTGTGCTGTTCTTGGACTGCTGTCTCCACCAACTGGCTCCCTGTGTGCTTCTGTAAGTAGCATGTCTCCGTGTACACCAGTGTTACAGTTTGTGATAACTGACATATCCTGTAAACATGTCAAAATTATGTTTGAACAGTTGCAATTTTTTATTAATACAATATGAGATTTGGTAGAATTACTTATAATTAATTTATGAACATTTTGAAGAAATTTTTATATTATTATTGCATTAAAGAACAATAGCTGCCTGCAAACTGATTTGATATAACTGGGATAACAATAACTGGGTTGGAGTTTGTTGTTACACTGTTTGTTAACTTAAATTATGTAAATTATGTTATTTCATGATACATTACAAAAAAACATATATGTTAGATTGACCAATGTTGTTAAAAAATATTTTAGTGCTAGTATAATATGGTAGAAAAGCAAAATGTTTTGATACATGACTATTATCATAGCAATATCATTCTATTATAATATAGCCTCTCACCTACAGTGGCTCAGTGCCTGGCCTCAGTGCAGCAGTGGTGGTGGTGGGTGGTGCCCATTATATCTGTGGTGCTGCCTGACACCTGACCCAGTGGGCTGCAGCACAAGGCTGGTGTAGCTCACTGGGCTCTATCTAGTCCACCTATACCTATCATGTAGAGTGTGGAGCCAGTGGTGTTGGGTAACCTGCTGTCCTTGGTGTGGCTGTACAGTCAGGATGACTGCTGTTTTATTGATGTTGTTTTATATACTGGTAGGTGTGGCAGTTGGCTGGTGCACAGCTAATCCAGCGTTTTGATATAGAGCAGCCACTTGTGTGTCAGCAGGTAAACTACGGGACAGCTCTAGATTCTGACAATCTCACACTGACACAGATGTACCAATACCATACTACGTGTATGGTACAGTGTATGTGGTAGAGACTGCATACCATTAAATTTCATATATATGTGAATGTGAGTTGAAAAACTATAAATGGCTACATATAATAACACTGATTACATCATGCTAGAACAGTTTTGACAGGGGAAAATGATAAGACGTGTAATGTACTGATGTCTGCTATCTCAAGGGGCCATTGGTCTGATTGTCATTGCAGGAGAAAAGATTTGCCACAAAGAACAATGTGAGACGTCTCCTGGACAGTCTTGACACCAACACTGATGTCAAGAAGGACAGTGGCACCCAGCTGGAGGTGACACACATGGCAGATGACAAGTTGACCATTCTTGTCAAGGTGTGGACAAAAAACTATCGTCTTTGAATACATCCTACTCAGTCTAGATTTTCAGTAACATTTTTATTATGGGCTCAATTTAATATTTGCCTCATGTGAAATCGACTTGATTTATGTAAAACAGTGTTTGTGCATGTCCATTTTGAATTTTCAGTGTGAAAACTGTTAGTGTTAATTTAAACATTGTAGTGTCAAACTGCATGCTTTCATTTAGAGTTGTGTACTACTCTACTGCTTTTAGGTTCCATGACTGTCTTCTATTATTTAGCTATCTTTCAAATGTTTAGGTGCATACCTATGCTCTCTGGTATTACATCTCCATCACCTATTAACTGTACCTGTCCTCTCTGGTGGCGTCACCACCTCTTAGCATTCTGTGACACTATAGTACCTGTCCTGTGGTGTTGTCGCCATCACCTGAATGTGTGTTATGTTTGTAGGACGGTGACAGCGGTGACCACCTACCGACCAGAGACAGGCATGAGTCGACCGAGTCCACAGGCAGCAGCACCTCAGACAAGCAGCGACCCAAGCTGCATGGGATCCTGCGTCAGCGCAGCCACACGATCTGTGAGACTGGCAGCGAGCCACTCAACGGGGGCCTGAGTCGACAGAACAGTGCCCTGAGCAGCGAGGGCAGCGGGCAGCCGGAGTCAGACGAGAACTCTGAGACGTCTTCAGGTGGACGCCGGCGCAGGTCAGTGTCCTTCAGTGAGTACGTGGAGCGGACCACCTTCAAGACGAGCCAGACAGTGAGCAGCATGAGGTCGACTCTGAAGAGCAAGCGGCGGCGTGCTCGCAAGCGGGAGCAGAAGCAGGCAGCTCGACAGCTGCGTCGACGCCGCTCCAGCAGCGGTTCGGAGGTGAGCAGCGACGAACGCGGCGGCAGTTCCGGCAGTCGCCACAAGGCGGCATCGACGCGCAAAGGAAGTGACGATGGCGTGAGCAGTGAGATGACTACAGAGTCGGAGAGCCGTGACACTGACGATCACCCATCAGACGATGACGCGTCCGGTGATGAGGACTGTTTTGAAGGAGATGCTGCAGGCAGCCGTGGGGCTGCACAAGAACACGCAGATGGTGGCAAGTTGGAGGGTGACATGAAGGACTTGCACCTGGCAGATGGTGGCAAGTTGGAGGGTGACATGAAGGACTTGCACCTGGCAGATGGTGGCAAGTTGGAGGGTGACATGAAGGACTTGGACCTGGCAGATGGTGGCAAGTTGGAGGGTGACATGAAGGACTTGCACCTGGCAGATGGTGGCAAGTTGGAGGGTGACATGAAGGACTTGGACCTGGCAGATGGTGGCAAGTTGGAGGGTGACATGAAGGACTTGCACCTGGCAGATGGTGGCAAGTTGGAGGGTGACATGAAGGACTTGGACCTGGCAGATGGTGGCAAGTTGGAGTGTGACATGAAGGACTTGGACCTGGCAGATGGTGGCAAGTTGGAGGGTGACATGAAGGACTTGCACCTGGCAGATGGTGGCAAGTTGGAGGGTGACATGAAGGACTTGCACCTGGCAGAAGCTACAACCAAAGACACTGACTCTGTGACACGCAAACGTGTACATCTGGAAGTGACAACTGGTCCAGTGACAGAGATCAGCTGTGGGCCCTCAGCAGCTGACAGCAGTGGTTCCCTGGCAGCTGACAGCAATGAGGCCTCAGCAGCTGACGGCAGTGAGGCCCCAGCTGCTGACAGCAATGAGGCCCCAGCAGCTGACAGCAGTGGGCCTCCAGCAGCTGACAGCAGTGGTTCCCTGGCAGCTGACAGCAATGAGGCCTCAGCAGCTGACGGCAATGCGGCCCCAGCTGCTGACGGCAGTGGTCCCCCCGCAGCTGACAGCAATGGTCCCCCAGCTGCTGACACCAATGAGGCCCCAGCAGCTGACAGCAGTGTTGTGTTGTCCAGTGACAGTGCAGGTGAGAACTACCTGAATGGAGACACAGGTGGCATGTTGAACAACATCGTTAAGAAGAATACAGAGAGTGTGGAGATGGGAGGGAATGATGCACTGGGCACGGGAGAGAACCCTGTGGGAGCAGGGAAGAAAGTTGAGCTAATACAAGAGGTGTGTGGGAGAGATGGGAAGGCCGTGAATGGAGAAGTAGCTGGAGAGGGAGAAGAGGGGAGCTCTGGGAGGAGGAATAAAGACACTCCGGAGACGATGCTTAGTTGGGAGGACACTCCTGTTGTCAATGATTCTGTTGACTCACCAGTCACCTTCAGCAACAGTCTCATGTATGATCTAGATGATGATGACTAGGTACAGATGACACTCTGTCCCAGTCAGTTCCTATATCTGTGTGCTGTCATGTATGATCTAGATGACAATGACTAGGTACAGATGACACTGTCTGTCCTCCAGTCAGTCCTGTCTGGTGCTGTGTCTGTGCTGTCATGTTGGAATTTAAATGTCTTTGTAAAAGTTGTGTGTTTTGGGTTTAGCCTCGGTTTGTATACAGCAAGAAAATTTGAACCATTTGATTTCAGTTGATATCCATTATTGAGCAACTAGACAAGTGGGCAGTGGCTTTTTGCAATTATAAATATTTTAGAACTGTAAAGAAAACTGACTGCAGCAGGAAATAGCAGTGTGATCTCATTGTTATTGTTAAGGTCAAAAGTGCTTATTTAAACAAATCAATTTAGTTTAAGTGTAACAATGTATGACGTATACAAACATACTTCCCACTCTTGGGACCATGCAAACATTATCTGAATTGTGAGATGACAATCAACAGGACAGTTATTTCTTATACTGTTACAAAAATAATGACCACCTTAATTGAAAGGGGAATGTATTACGGAGGTGACTTTAAGGTAGCACACCCCCGTTTTTTAGCTGTGGTTTTCAGAGCACTTGTTTGGGATTTGGTAAAATGAACACTTGTGTAGAAGCGGAAACAAGAAGGCATAGTTCACGTTAGAAGGTAGCTTGTCAATTACGATTCTGTTCAAGATATTTCCTTGAACAGTTGCTGTGAAATGTGCTTTCCACACAGCAGATGTTATTTGCTACAGCCAGTGTGTGTGTGCCAGGTTTGTACTGTTTACATATGGGGAACGATGGGTGAATTAAGATGTGAATAATAAAATGACGATACAGGTTGTGGGTCACATAATGATGCCAACTGCAGTATATTGTGCACTGTTTTGTTGATGTGATTTTGAGTGCTGCACCCATCAACTGTTGCTACACTTGTGTGTAAACTACTACAAAATGTTTGTGTTTGATCTTTGATATGTATATCTAGTTTTGTATAGGTGGCAGCTGACATCAATATTCCTGATAAGTTGCACATGTGTGAAATTAATTGGGTCATGTTGTTTTGATTGTTTATTAAGTGATATAAGTGATATGAAAATAAAAACAGTTCTGTGATACAATGGGATGTAGTTTCTGAAAAAGGTTTGTTGTATAAAAATAAGACAAAATAAATTTGTTGTATCATTGGTACCGAGTTGTCGTTGTTTAAGCAAAAAACATTGATGGGAAGTTCCTGCTTCTTTCCTTAGCCATTGCTTACCATAAAACAATCTAAACATTTCAGAATGAAAAGACTAAAAGCATAGACTAATCAATTAGATTGAGTAATTTGTGGATGGGACTAGCATCATGGCTATATATCATCTACAACTGCACTACCTCTGCCAGTTCTCACTGAATTGGAACATATCACTGGTAATCATAAATAATTTCACAAACAAGGATGTGGAAAGTGGGTATATTTTGCCAAGAAATATGGCAGATCGAGGTTGAACACAAGATTATGTAATCCAAACACAACAGCCCGCAATGTGGTAGTAAAACATTTATTGTTGTAATGCTTTCGTAGTGAATTACTGTTTACCATCTCACACAGAATGAACAGGCTGAGGAGGCTCATTCAACACATCAAAGGTGTCTGTAGTGAGCTGCTTATTTCAGAGATAAGTCACAAATGAACACAAGACTGCTAACTGCAAACCAACACAGATGACCACGACTAGATGTCACAGGCAGTTGTGTCGAATATGACAGACCAGACACTGTCATATGCGTGGTTCAAAAACTGGCTGACCCAACAATAAACACTCAAACTGCAGGGAACAACTATTTCAATCCAAAATATTACTAATTTCTACATTAATTACCCAGTATATAATTAAAATGTATTTCAAGCGCAGTGCATTTAAAACGACACACTTGCTAGCACACACCCAAGCACCTACACAGAATACACACATGTTGCATAATTTATACACCGGACACCATCTACCAATGGTGTGAATTGTGCCATAGGATCACTTCCGAATCACGTGTATTTGCCACAAAAACAGTAGTGAAATACTGAATTCTTCCGACAGATAACAAGCTCCTCAAATTTGGTAAAATTTGGATGGCGATAAAAGCAATGATTTTGTAATAAATGGCCAATGCAGTAAAAACCACAACATTACATGAAAATATGCATTGTCATTCACTCCTAGAGTCATTTTGCAAATTATAATATCATCTCTGCATGTTATAATTTATGGCCAACTGAACATGTGTAACCTGCAACAGTGTTAACCAATCAAAACATTATTTGTTTTGCTGTTCTGTAAATATCAGCAATGGTAAAAAAAACACCTCTAATATGTTGTGCCAAACAGAAAGAATACGTTTTAAGAATGTGTGCAATAACGTCCACCCCAGTAAGCTCTGCTCTCCTAGCTCCTGCCTCATCCTGGCTAATAACATACAAATAAATACATTTCTCGAAACATCACTCCTTGAAATGTGCCATGTCCTATATTGTATAACCATTTATTTCCTTGTGCTGTTTTTTTGCCTGACAGGAGAGAAACACTAAGCTCATCTGTCAATCAGGCACAGACATTATGTTACATCTTGCTTGCTTCAACATATGAAAGGTAGACCCATCACAACTGATACAGTTACAACACATGAGATTTGATGTCACTTACACAAGTGCAAACTAACATTTATAAGAGAGCTTGTGGAGCCTTTTCCCATGCATTGACTGGCTGGTTAGATCACACAGAGGAGGTTACAACAGTCACAGGTATAAATGCAACATTGGTTTACAATTCAAACGATACATGCTTTTGGATGTATGATGAAAATTATGCCTTTCAAAGGGTGGTCGTAAAATTTATGAATGCATAAAAATGTGTAGTAAATCTGTTATTGTTTACATTTCAAAGGGATCTATATACAGATGTAGACATACAGGTAGCAGGCGATTGTGTCTCAAAGCCACTGGCTAAAGGCTTTAGTATCAAGCACTTCATGTTTAACATAAATACGACTTTGTGACCTGTACAAAATTGACCAGTGGTGGAGATTTTTTACTTTCATGTCCACAACAGAGTAATTACCATGAACATGAGGTGTTGAGAATACAGCATTGACTGTGGCTAGGATCACCCATCAGGTGTGTCATGTGTCCATGTATAGCCTAGTCACTGCTACATGTGTGGCAGTGAACTGGATAAACGTGGAAAGATGACACACCACACGACTGAGCCCAGCTGTGGTTTTTGCTACATTCTTCATACTGAACACTGGTGTAACATCGACCCATTCTTTTGAGACCACCCTAATGTAGTGTGTGAACAATGATGAATACTGAGAAAACGTGACAACTCAAGTTGAAAAACATTGGTATCCTAGCTGATATCACTGCTGAAGGTGGAATGATTGACAGACGTGTCCCCTACTGGAATGAGATGACAAAATCTTCAGCAATATTAATGCCGGGTTTTCGTATAGTCAGCAGCTGTTTGCTGGGATCAAAGGTGAAGTCGAGCTGCTGCGGCTGCACAGCTGCAAACAGACAAACACCACGTGACATTCTGCTGACTCCACAAACATAACAGCAAAAATAACTATTCATTCTGAAGCTGTGACTAAAACCATTTCTAGAAAGATTCCACATTTCTGAAAGTGAAATGTTTAATACATTTTAAATAAACACCATCTTCTACTAACTCCTCTCATTTTAGTATACTGTAACACCAAAACATGAAAATAATCACAACCATAGTGCAAATGAGTTGATTTTATTCATTCATCCTTCTAATGAATAAACAATGGAGGCTTTCTGATATTAATGCCATTTCATTCATATTACATGTTGGTAATCTTGATAAATGTTACTATCACACAGAAAATCCATCATCCATACTTTAACAGACATGTATTATCAATGATAAGGATTGTCCCACAAACGGCCAGGCCAGTGAGTGTCTACATGACATGTCTGGATGATCAGCCAAGTGGTGTCTTAGTAAGATGACATTGTTACTTACAGGTGCCAGTCATCTTGATGGATGTAGGTTTAGTTGTCACTCCAGCTACAATCACTCTCTCTAGCCACGACTTTGTCACAAAGCCAGACTGTGACGGGTTCAAGCTCCTGAAACACGACAACAGAGTCAGACATTTCACAGATATCATACCGTACCTCTGCAATATTGTGTGTGTGACCAGCAAGTGAAATGCAGCGAACACACGTACAGTACAAATGGCATTACACCAATTAATAAGCTATTTGTCAACAGCAAGAGTAACATTTTCATTTGACATTTGTCGTACACAAGCAGTGACACAATGACAATATGTGACAACGATCTTGTAACTAGTGAGATATGTAAATAACGTCACTAGACGAATCGACCAAAATGTTAATTGCTGCCAGTGTGTGTGTGTTGACTACATACTTGCTGGTGAGTTGACCATCTTCCAGGACGAACTCTCTGTGGATGTACGCTCCCTGTCTGTAGTCAAACGACTGGTAGTCATCAATGTAGAGATCTCCCCTGGCACGCCCCTGTGGCAACAAAATGGGACGTCTTGACAACAATGAACAAACAAAGAAGTTTATTGACACCATTTACAAAGTCATTTACCAAAACCAGCTAGTGCATGTGAACTATTAGCATTACACAACATGACTGCATGTCTTACAACCAGTTGCTCACATTGACCAAGCAACATGTACGTACTGCCATATGTCATTGTAGTGTGACTCTGGCACACATTTCTGACTGAACAAACAGCACACAAACCTTTCTATCCAAGGTCACCACCAGCGTGTAGGGATCATTCTTAGCAAGTATTGCTGCTCTCCGGATCCTCATTTTACGTGGGATAATGGAGCCGCCCCTTTGAAAGACTGGGATCTGTTGAAGACAATGAACCCACATTAGCACACACAGGACTGATGTAGTCCACAACTGTATTCAACATGTGCACCTCCAGGACTGATCAAATCTAGTGCTGGTTCGATACCAGGTTTTGTTCGATACCGATCGATACCTGAATTTTGTTCGATACTCGATACTTACGTTGTAAGTCTAATATTCACATAGAACACAGTTCCCAGTAGAAACAGTATGCAACAGAAGTAGTGCAGGTTCGATACCAGAATTCTTCGATACCGATCGATATATTGTTGGTTCGATACCAGAATTCTTCGATATCAATCGATACCAGATTTTTATTCGATTCTCAAAATTTACCTTGTAAGTGTAATTCAGTACAGTAGAGATCTCCAAAAAAGAAACAGACTACTATCCACTTAGACTAATGCCACAGAAACACACACAATTTTTCACGTACAAGTAGGGAAATATGTGATAATTTTATAGTCATGCAAACAATGATTAAAATTCAATTTTCATTATATGTAAGTAAACAAACAACAGTTTCAATATAATTGATTACTGTTGTAAAACTAAAAGGTAACTGTAATATAAAATTAAAACAATAAAGACATCTGCAATAAAATACCTAGTGACAAATAAATTCATCAATTGCACTGAATTATTTTAAATTAATAACAGTACTTCACCCCAGCTGTTTGTAAATACACTATAATATAGCAGCTAAATTTCAATTCAATGTGTCTCCTAAAGTGACCATCAACAAATACAGCTGAAACATAACATACAAATAATATGTTATTATTATATTAAATATAAATACACCTATCACTTATAATAGGGCCCGTAAGTGTGTCACGATACACGGCGAGACTCCGCGCGATTGGAGCTGATTTGGGGACTGGTCATTAGAATAATATTCGATGGATGACAGTTGTAACTTCCGACTGATGAATATTAGGAAAATCAGGACATAAATATCTTGTGTTATACCTTTCTTATCTTAAATGTCCGATTTAATATTGAGTTTACCACACTATCATAGACATAGCGATTTATGTAGTGCAGATAATAGACACTCCCCACAAATGATAGCCGTATGTGTTTTTTTTTTTACGGATTTTGCATTTTACATAGCTGTACGTTGTGGTTTCGATAAGCACTTATATCTGACAAATTGTCTAAATGCACATAATCATAACACATGTATACGTTTGGTCCAAACAGGTTGTACTGTGCGAAAAATGGCACTTTTCAATATTAGTCAAGATCGCCAAACGCAAGTACTTGCCGATGTTGCCATGGCAACCACCATTATAATCGATTAAAATTCATGATTTCCGTGATCATTGTCACCGGCAAAGTGTTCCACTGCTTTTGCTTGTAATAATCTTTCGGACTGTATAACTGAAATTGTTAGACTGGAACAATTCGATTATTACAACCAAAAACAAAACGAAGTCCTATACGTTAACATGGAGAATATGGACCTTCTGCCCCCAACTGCCCCCAGCCTCGTTTTCGCGCGCGAGACTTACACGCCCTATAGTGCCACTGCCAGCACAGCTGCACACTCACTGTTATAACTGTTTTATAATTAATTGTATCGTAAAGATAATTGTCATTTAACATAAAAACTGTATAGACGATTACAATAAAATAACACTAATTAATAATAGAAAAAATATTAATAACAATTACAATTGCACTTCCCAGTTCACACCAATTTTGTTTATATAAAACTTACCACGTTATCAAGTACACATAACAAGCCCCATAATGTTTTTGCAACTGCTTTCAAGAACTGGTCAGTTTCTTTCTCTACCTCTGGCTCTGCCAGTGGTGAATCTGTTTGGCCAGTGCCAGTGACTGGCAGTGTCACAGTGAGAGTGACAGTAGATGCAGTAAGCACATCGTCATCGTTAATCAGTCACGTCGTGTATGTCAATTCTTGGCGATGTTTGCCGCAGTTACTTAGTAGATTCGGCAACCGATGGCGATTCACTTCGACTGTAACTAGATGTCCATTGCTCGCTCACTGTCGAATATTTCAATAGAATACGTTCTCGAGTCAATGGCAATGCCAATGCGACGTTGTCGACGACGTCGACGACGCCATACGATGAAAGTTGATCATCACGTTTTGGTAGCTTCTTGAATGGTGACATATTTCGTCAAATTCGATGTGTTTCCCCCGCTATCTTTGAGACGCCTCTAGCACAGCAGACACTCTTTGTTGGAAAACTGCCAAATTCTTAGCGATGAACGTTGCGACTTGTTGTCGTTCGCCTTGGTTGTGGGCGTCGTGTACGGCAACTGGTGGCGCCACCAAATGGAACCCGGATAAACATAACCTCCGCATCGCGCTCGAATAAATATTTATATTAATAATATTATTATTAAACTAGTTTCATAAATACTAGTGAGTGCAATAAACACTCTACACTGTATACAAATACCATAGGATGTGTATTTTTGTACGCGTAACCATAAATAAAGTAGGGAGAAAGATGGCATGGTACTGCCACCAAACGAGACCGTCATGTACGAACCTTGGTTTGGGTAACGAGGCTAAGCGAAGTCTGACCTATGCTAAGATAGCACACAGAAAACAGTTATTATAGACTAATTCTACAATAAACTTTTAGAAAACAATTCACATTTTATGTTATATTATTTTTTAAACAACCACGCCTAAGTCAATATAGGCTGCGAAGCGCTGTAGTGATAGCTCCCGTAAACAACATCGTCATCAACAACGATGTTGCGCCTTCGCATCAACTTCGTCGAATGGACTCGATCATGTCGAGTATCGAAATATCGAAAGTATCGAATAGTGGGCGTTCGATACCAAATATATCGAAGTATCGCGATACTTCGATATTTTTGGTATCGAACCAGCACTAATCAAATCCACAAGTACATTCAACATACACACAGGACTAATCACGACATGTTAACCGTATATACATACGGGACTTATCAAATCCTCAAACAAGCTAGCATATGTATATTTCTGCTGTCATATATCAGACCATGTACGCACATGTTTACACAATATTCTTCTACAGTCACGCCTCTCTATAAGGCATCTCGTTATAACGCGAATCGCATGTTACGCGGCCAGTCGTGGACCCCGAATTTCGGCTGCCATGGGGAAAATGGGCGCTACAGTTAACAATAATGCTGTAATTAACTGTCACTTATTTTTATGAAGTTCTCATGTTTGTCTTGTACAGGTGTATCTAGAAACAATTTAATGATATTAAGAAATTTAACACAGAAGTACAACTGCGTTGCTGAGTTCGTTGTTTGTTGTGCCCCATGGACATGGCTTCTGCTCTGCCGTCTGCCTTCGCGGCACCAATCCAATCGTTTTTCAAACCGATCTATTGTGCAACCATTGCTTGGTTTGAGTGTTGGTTTCTTAAGTGTTTGTTTAAAACGTGTCCAATTCCTTTGATTGCATTTAATTAACTTTAGGCACAGTAAATTTGGTGCAAAGCACTGTTTGTTTGCGCCGATATCAATCACGTTTGTCTCCAGCCAGTTCGCTGTGGCTTCCGCGAACGGGCGCCTTTGCCGGCTTGTAAATGGCAATTAAACGGCTTACGAATCGGGCGGTGACGAACACTGATTATGATACTGAAATGCAGGCTAACAGTTATGTTATGTTTTCACTACGTCTACGGAAAAACATTTACTTGTGCGCAAATATACGAATTCGTCAACTGCGTATAAACCGCAGTAGCCTCGAACCACGGTGAATTGCATTATAAATCGGCACGGTAAATGTGCGATCTAAATTTATATTTTGGGATTTATCGAAATTTGAAATCAAGCCAATTAGCGCAATTAGTATAGGTATTAATATTTGACCGACTTCGGCAACGTGTCAATTCATTTGTGCGTTTCGGCTGCCGAGTTCAAGGCTATTTTAGATCGCGACAGCAGTACTGTGTTATCGCTCCACCTCAGTTCGCATCGCCAGACGAGGCGCGTTGGTTCTGAATATATTTTTAAACCTGACACCATTCGCAAGTTTTACTCAGTTCACCATTTGACAGTGTATATTATTTTAACATAATACACATTTACGTTGGTTTCAATGTCAATTAGTTTTATAAATCACGCATGGTCATAGACCGCGCAACCTGCACGCTTCGGTTGCAGTTGTGGCATCTTGGGTGGTGGTGGCGCCCCTGGTGGAATATAATCCATAACGCGCTTCGTTTACAACGCGGTTCCATTTCGTGGACCCCAACTACCGTGTTATAGTGAGGCGTGACTGTATTATACTAAAACTCTGCCCACTGATATTTTTAACCTAAGTTTTCTTAATCATTCTAGATGCATTCATCAATGTTACTTAAGAGTGCTGAGTATTTAGAAAGCACCCAGTTGGTGAATCACCTTCTCCAAGTTGACTGTGATGTAATGCTGGCGGCCACCTGTGAACTTCTCATACGTGTCCACACTGTACCACACCTGTAACAGGACAACATACCACACTTGTAACAGAACATACCACACCTGTAACAGGACATACCACACCTGTAACAGGACAACATACCACATTTGTAACAGAACATACCACACTTGTAACAGGACATACCACACCTGTAAAAGGACAACATACCACACTTGTAACAGAACATACCACACTTGTAACAGGACATGCCACACTTGTAACAGGACAACATACCACACTTGTAACATAACATACCACACCTGTAACAGGACATACCTCACCTGTAACAGGACAACATACCACACTTGTAACAGAACATACCACACTTGTAACAGAACATACCACACTTGTAACAGGACATACCACACCTGTAACAGGACAACATACCACACTTGTAACAGAACATACCACACTTGTAACAGGACATACCACACCTGTAACAGGACAACATACCACACTTGTAACAGAACATACCACACTTGTAACAGGACATACCACACTTGTAACAGGACATACCACACTTGTAACAGGACAACATCACACTTGTAACAGAACATACCACACTTGTAACAGAACATACCACACTTGTAACAGAACATACCACACTTGTAACAGGACAACATCACATTTATAACAAGACAATATACACACTTATAACAGGACAGCATCACATTTATAACAAGACAACATCACATTTATAACAGGACAACATACCACACTTGTAACAGGACAACATACCACATTGCACTCTTAAAACAGGACAACATAACCACATTTATAATGACTTATATACCATGTCCGTTACACAACTTTACACACACGCACTCACTCACTCACTCACTCACTCACTCACTCACTCACGCACGCACGCACGCACGCACTCACACACGCACGCACGCACACACCACCTGAACCCTGTCTGCAGGTCTCACCGTACTGCCTAGAGTGGTGATTATGGTTCACATACCTGGTCTGAGCCTGGCATGTAGACATTCACCCCAGCCGCCCCCGCGTCAGTGACGGGGTGCACCAGCAGGGCAGAACCTGCACACAACATGTGTCAGTTGAAAGCAGTACCGTTTACGCTAATATAACTAAATATTTGTTTATATTGCTCAAATTATAATCAGTGTTGTGCTACAAAGTGATGATTATAACTGCTTATCTACAAAGGAAAATTTAATAACATGTGTAGTTGTCTAGAGTAGTCTGTGAGACAAACTTTGTAGTTGTCACTCTGTTATCTATGTTGCTAAATAGCATACCTTTCCTGATTATTTGAATTTAATATTTTTCTTATTGACTGGTTTGCTTGTGCCACCAGAGAACAGTAGTATAATACTACAGCCTTAACTGAGAGCCCCAGTAACGCCAGTATTCAGCATTCTCATCCACAACACTGCTATTTATTATGGGCATTTTGTTTCTCCCACATTGTTGTAGTTCAACCAGCTGTATAACTGTACTTATGGAACGTAGCATGTAAATGGGAAAAAATAGTCTTTGCACAGGCATGGCTGGAGTTGGTGGTGTAATGAAAATGACTGTGAAGCAATGTATGTATAGCAACGTGTGTCTGTCAATTCTGTCTTGGGTGGACGGAAATGTTCTGAACAGTCTTTGGGCAGATACTGCACAGTAAGTTACTTCATTCTTTTATCATAATTCCATACTAGCTACAATTAAACCTACAGAATCCAGTGACATGTGACTCACCCACAAGATGCTCGTCTTCAATGGCGAACGTGTCTTTCTCGGCGGGGAAGTCGACCCAGAGTGGCTTCATGATGGGACTGCCGGTGGACTCGGCGTTGTAGAAGAGTGTGTACCAGTAGGGCAGGAGACTGTAGCGGGTGCGCACGGCCTCCCGCACGGCCCGCAGGTGCTCCGGGGGCAGCAGCCACGGCTCCCGGCGCCGCGTGTCCAGGTGGGCGTGGGCACGGAAGAAGGGTTGGTAGGCCGCCGCCTGCACACAGGGACCATCTCACAACCACCCTCAACTTAGACTATGTCACTCCACAACACACAGGGGAGCATCTCACAACCACCCTCAACTTAGACTATGTCACTCCACAACACACAGGGACCATCTCACAACTACCCTCAACTTAGACTATGTCACTCCACAACACACAGGGACCATCTCACAACTACCCTCAACTTAGACTATGTCACTCCACAACACACAGGGACCATCTCACAACTACCCTCAACTTACATGATGTCATTCCTCAACACAGGGACCATATAACAACTACCCTCAACTTACAGGATGTCATTCCACAACACAGGGATCATATCACAAGTACCCTCAAGTTATATTATATGTCACTCAATAACTGACAGGGACCATCTCACAACTACCCTCAACTTAAATGATGTCATTCCAGAATACACAGGGACCATCTCACAAATCAAACACTGTATTATGTAGACACAGAACACTTACGTATGCATGCAGAACAGCATTTTACATGTTTACGTGTTTTGTGAAAATATTGAACACACTGTTTCTTGCAGATACATAAACAATATTATGTGCACAAAGCATACTTTCGTACACAGCAAGAAAGCAATGTTTAATCTGTTAGAAAACAATAATAAAACCATCTAAAATGGTTACTGTCTACTGATAATTGAGAAGTGCTATGACATTACAGGCCACAGTGAAGGACAGGACCCTGTGGAGGAGTACTGTCATAGCCTTATGTCCCACTGGGAATGAAGAGGCTAAGTAAGTGTGACATATATGTGCTCCCACAGTGTTGTTGGTGTTGCCTAACACGTGTCATGTGCCACTACTTGCCTGGTACCACCGAGTCAGTAGTTCCGGTTCTGGGTTCTTGAAGAAGCCACCCACATCAGCCCCAGAGAGAGTGATGCCAACCAGGTTGAGGGTCATCAGCATGGGGAGGGCAATCTTCAGGTGAGTCCACTCACCTGTGTTGTCTCCCGTCCACACGGCGCCTGACACACACAGACAGATGTGTTCAGGTGAAATACCAGTCAGAATCAATACCTGGTTAGGCTACACCAACCAGTGCTACAGCGCACACTGGCCACAGTACACAACATTCTAAATGAGAAAATTACACAAAGGTCAGTCATGTGTATATTTTATTCGTGCATGCATGTGTACGTATAAAGCACATTCATTGTGTCTGTTCTGATTACTTATTTAGTTACTTACTTAGATATGCTTGTCACATAAGACTACATGCTTGTGGCATAAAACTACAAGTTTCAGCTTCAGAGGTTTTTCTGTTTAGCCCAAAAGTGTGCACTTATCTGGGTAAATGGCGAGAGACTAAATGATAGTGAGCTAGACAGGGAGGCACTGCCAACAGACACCGAGTCATGTGACCATAAGTCAGACTCACCGTAGCGCTGGGAGCCAGCAAAGAATGCCCGGGACAAGACAAATGGACGCTTCTGGTTGTCTGACCGCTGCAGTTGTCCTTCAAATGTTGACCGATGCTGGGACACACAGACACCAACACCCATGACCACAAGACCACTGGGAAATGGGGAGACAGGGAAATATGTGGAGGGTGAAAAAACACATAATATTTGTGTCACGTGGAGATGGGGAAATATAAGAAGGTTGACAGAACAGTATACCAAGGCCTTTCCCCAATTATGTTACCATGGGGTTGCACAATGATGATGATGCTAATGAAAGAACTCACAAGATCACAGGACAGTTGGGGGATGGTAAAATATGAGAAATATGTGGAGTATGATAATACTGATATCATTGCATAATGGGGAGAGGGGGGACAGGCCGAGGACTCACAAGATCACTTGCTGATTGAGCATGGGGTAAATATGCAGAGTGTGGCAGATCACACATCACTGCGAACGGTGGAATATGAGAGGGGCATTAGAACTCACAATATGACTGTGTTATGGGACTTGACTAACTGTGTTATAGAGTGAGGGTAACCATGCGGAGGGTGTGAGAACTCACCAGATACGTTCCATACATGTTGTGCACTTCCCTGTGCTCCCAGCCACCAAAGTGGACGGCGTCTTTGTGCATTGTGATCTCTGGTCCGTTGAACACAGACGGCTCATTCATGTCATTCCACGTGTACAGGTCAAGGGTCGAGCCAACGTACTCATGTGGTTGTAGCTTGTTTGCCCAGAACTGTCGTACCTCTGGGTTGAGGAAGTCGAGCCAGCCCGACGACCCTGGCACAAGAGGAGGAACATGGCTGTTTGAATAGATTCATAACCATTTTCAATACACTATATATTTAACTGCACCATGCACACTTAGGATATCATAACAAGTTAACCATTTCAGTACAACAGGCTGCTATTAAGGCCATATGTCAGGTGGCGAATGTAGCAACGGTCAGCCTGCTTAAAATGGCCAACCCCGATGTTGAAAAAAAATCAAAAAACTATTCTCAACAGACTTGATTCATTAACTTCATTTTTATGTTATTTGGCAGCTAACATGTATTAGTCTCACAGGAAGTAGGACATTTTTCCGCTCAGTAATTATTTGGTAATGTCAAAATAATGTATTTGATTTTTTTCATAGTTTTTGATAAATTCAAATAATAATAATATCACCATGATTCTTTGACATGAGAGATAGTATCATAGAGTTCATTTAGCAGTAAAATCTCATTAATATTTTATGATGAGTATTTACAGAGTTATGATAAACAGTATGCAACAAATGATTGTGGCTGGCTGGTTGCAGGGTTAACCACTGTGTATAAACGTTTAGCATATTTGTGAGTGTTATGTTACGGACTTTTTAGCTGTAGATTTAACAATGTTTTGAACATATACTGGACATTTAAGAATAGTAATTTATTTTATTTTATCATTTACTTACTTATTTGTCCAATTTGTTTATATTTATGTACTTACTTGTTTTACTCACCATAACTGTCAATACATGGAATGACACGAGCGAGACAGACGTGATTTAGTTAATCACGTCTGCAACGTGAAAATGCAAATGATAATAAAGTAATGAGACTGCCCCACACATACCAGGCCAGCACCAGCCCTCGTAGTCTGAGCCATCCTTGTTCTTCACATAGTAGCCTTTCTCTGTCGCCTCCTTGTGCACAAAGTAGTTGTCATCCTTCTTGATGTGTGGGTCGATGATGGTCACCATCTTACGGCCTTTCGCTGCCACCTTGTCGATCATGTCCACCGAGTTAGGGAACTTGTGGGCATCCCATGTGAAGTAGCTGCAAGACACATTCAGCAGCCATCACACTGGTGCACATAACCATCCCTCTCACAACCAGAGACATCACCCAGACACAGCCATCACACTGGTGCACATAACCATCCCTCTCACAACCAGAGACATCACCCAGAGACAGCCATCACACTGGTGCACATAACCATCCCTCTCACAACCAGAGACATCACCCAGAGACAGCCATCACACTGGTGCACATAACCATCCCTCCCACAACCAGAGACATCACTCAGAGACAGCCATCACACTGGTGCACATAACCATCCCTCTCACAACCAGAGACAGCCATCACACTGGTGCACATAACCATCCCTCTCACAACCAGAGACATCACCCAGAGACAGCCATCACACTGGTGCACATAACCATCCCTCTCACAACCAGAGACATCACCCAGAGACAGCCATCACACTGGTGCACATAACCATCCCTCTCACAACCAGAGACATCACCCAGAGACAGCCATCACACTGGTGCACATAACCATGCTTCTCCCATATCCAGAGACATCACCCACACATAAAGTTACAAATGATGTGAGAGTGACACCAGTTCTGCTGTAGATAGACACCTGTGATTATGTGGTGTGAGTTATTGAATAATACTGACCGTTTGCCATCTGTGTGCTCAATGTCCAGCCACAGGACGTCCAGTGGAATGTCATGTTCATCATAGCCACCAACAACACTGCAACAGGACAAGTGTTGTTACACACAACACTGCAACAGGACAAGTGTTGTTACACACAACACTGCAACAGGACAAGTGTTGTTACACACAACACTGCAACAGGACAAGTGTTGTTACACACAACACTGCAACAGGACAAGTGTTGTTATACACAACACTGCAACAGGACAAGTGTTGTTATACACCACACTGCAACAGGACAAGTGTTGTTACACACAACATTGCAACAGGACAAATATTGTTACACACAACACAGCAACAGGACAAGTGTTGTTACACACAACACTGCAACAGGACAAGTGTTGTTACACACAACACTGCAACAGGACAAGTGTTGTTACATACAACACTGCAACAGGACAAGTGTTGTTACACACAACACTGCAACAGGACAAGTGTTGTTACACACAACACTGCAACAGGACAAATATTGTTACACACAACACTGCAACAGGACAAATATTGTTACACACAACACTGCAACAGGACAAGTGTTGTTACACACAACACTGCAACAGGACAAGTGTTGTTACACACAACACTGCAACAGGACAAATATTGTTACACACAACACTGCAACAGGACAAATATTGTTACACACAACACTGCAACAGGACAAGTGTTGTTACACACAACACTGCAACAGGACAAGTGTTGTTACACACCATATTGCAACAGGACAAGTGTTGTTATACTCAACACTGCAACAGGACAAGTGTTGTTATACACCACACTGCAACAGGACAAGTGTTGTTACACACAACACTGCAACAAGTGTTGTTACACACAACACTGCAACAGGACAAGTGTTGTTACATACAACACTGCAACAGGACAAGTGTTGTTACACACAACACTGCAACAGGACAAGTGTTGTTACACACAACACTGCAACAGGACAAGTGTTGTTACACACAACACTGCAACAGGACAAATATTGTTACACACAACACTGCAACAGGACAAATATTGTTACACACAACACTGCAACAGGACAAGTGTTGTTACACACAACACAGCAACAGGACAAGTGTTGTTACACACAACACTGCAACAGGACAAGTGTTGTTACACACAACACTGCAACAGGACAAGTGTTGTTACACACAACACTGCAACAGGACAAGTGTTGTTACACACAACACTGCAACAGGACAAGTGTTGTTACACACAACACTGCAACAGGACAAGTGTTGTTACACACAACACTGCAACAGGACAAGTGTTGTTACACACAACACTGCAACAGGACAAGTGTTGCTACACACAACACTGCAACAGGACAAGTGTTGTTACACACAACACAGCAACAGGACAAGTGTTGTTACACACAACACTGCAACAGGACAAGTGTTGTTACACACAACACTGCAACAGGACAAGTGTTGTTACACACAACACTGCAACAGGACAAGTGTTGTTACACACAACACTGCAACAGGACAAGTGTTGTTACACACAACACTGCAACAGGACAAGTGTTGTTACACACAACACTGCAACAGGACAAGTGTTGTTACACACAACACTGCAACAGGACAAGTGTTGTTACACACAACACTGCAACAGGACAAGTGTTGTTACACACAACACTGCAACAGGACAAGTGTTGTTACATACAACACTGCAACAGGACAAGTGTTGTTACACACAACACTGCAACAGGACAAGTGTTGTTACACACAACACTGCAACAGGACAAGTGTTGTTACATACAACACTGCAACAGGACAAGTGTTGTTACACACAACACTGCAACAGGACAAGTGTTGTTACACACAACAAGTAACTGCCAGAGACAGACAAGAGCCACCACATAGGTGCACGTAGCCACTGCTCTCATACTGCCACAGGACGTACATATACATAACAACAATACAGCAGGACAAGTCTTAGTAAAATACCGTTTGTTTACATGGTTACCTGGATTGACATATGGTGTGATATATTTCCAGATCTTATGATCCATGCCCTACCTTGCAACATCTTCCTCATCGTTATAGTTCCAACGGGACTGGTGATACGCAATCGCAAACAACTACAAATAAATCATCAGATCATTAACTTCCAGTGCAATGTACATGTAACTACTGTATTATTCCCAATAGATGCACACTGCCTAATCCATCCATGCATCCATACTTTAACAAAGGTGAAATGCACAAAAATATATTTTCTGATGTGAATGCGAGTGTTGAAATGTTACAAATACAGTAATACTTGATACTGCCACCTTTTGGATACTTTCTAGACAACAACTGTTTGTATGATTGCTGTAAGATGGCATCATGTTTGATGAAGTTGAAATTCTTGTCATAATTGCAGAGAAAGGGTGGCCAGAGGATGACCATGGAAACTGACCGGGGGCAATGCAGTGGTGCCGGTCAACTTCGCATACTGCTGGAAGACATTGTTGGGTTTTGGTCCGAGCAGGAACATGACATCTATAACGCCGCTCTCTGAGATCCAGTGAGTGTCAATCTGAGGGATATCTGAGTCGCCCTTCACAAAGTCCACCAGCTTACTGAACATTGTCTGCAACATAAACCAATCAGAAGTCATGTACCAAAACACATTAGTACACTTGCTGTCACTATTATATAAACACAGCAGTAATATATTTAAATCTAAAAGTAAAATAAACATGAACTTCAATATAGAAAATGTATATAATGATACAACTGTTGTCATGTTACACTAATTTTCCTAGGAGTATATTCAATCTACATCTCAAGCATCTCAATGTCTGACAAATGTGATCTCATCCATGTCAACCAACACAACAGCAATGATACGTCTACTTGGGGAGCCTGAAGCACTCCATCAGGTCTACATTAGCAGGAACACATCACAACAGAAAGAGTGTGTTGAGAAGAAGCAAAGCATCCGTGTAACAGGACACTTGAGTGACAGCCTTCTACAGTAGCCTGAGTCAGCAGAGTGACTGGCTCCAGGAGGACCAGGGGGGGGGCTGCTGTGTCACTCGTCACTCACCTTGTCTGCTATCACAGAACGAATGTCAATCCACGTCTCTGCGACATTCATCCAGAACATCCCCAGTGTTCTCTTCTCACTGTCAAACATCGCATCACATGAAATGGTAGTAAATCATGTAACCACTAAAACGTGGCGGTAAACAATTTAACTAATACACGTATGAATATTTGTTAAATGTGCGTGTGCATATGTCAATACTGTGAGCACTTCCAACACCCAATATGGTTAATGAATAGTGTTATTGTAACAAACGTGCACAAAAATGTGTCTTCACATCTCATTTAAATGGATTCTTTTTGTTTTCAGGTGTACTTATTAAAACACGATCATTTTGCAGCCCGATTATAATGAATATTCATGCACACTTAGTAAACTACGCATGGCATTTTAGCATTATTGCATACAGAAAATGTAAAAATTGTATTACATCAATGACAGTACATAATAAAAAAACACCCAGTTAGTTATTCTTTTATTTTCTACAATACTATTAATTTGGACCCTGAGTTCAATGAAGTTGAGACACCAAGGGTGGAAAAACAACTTATGATATCTGCATGTAGCAGGGCACAACGTAAGTGTTTATACCTGTGAGCAATGAGTACAGGCACGGAGCCATAGAGAGCCATGGGGCTGTTGAGCTCGTACTCAAACACATCCAAGTTGTACAGGCGATATGGGTCCGTGTTCCTGAAACATAAACCAGTTGTACATGGTGTATGGGTATGTGCACCTGAAACATAAACCAGTTGTACATGGTGTATGGGTATGTGCGCCTGAAACATAAACCAGTTGTACATGGTGTATGGGTCCGTGTTCCTGAAACATAAACCAGTTGTACATGGTGTATGGGTATGTGCGCCTGAAACATAAACCAGTTGTACATGGTGTATGGGTCCGTGTTCCTGAAACATAAACCAGTTGTACATGGTGTATGGGTACGTGCACCTGAAACATAAACCAGTTGTATGGGTCTAGAAACATAGAAACATGAACATGCCATACAGACAGCATAAATACGTTCTCCTGAAAGTTAAATATAGTTCACTTTACAATACAGTGACTCCAGATAACCATGGCAACAAAAGGAGAACAGAAATGCATGATTTATACTCGCTATCAGTCACCCCTTGTTACAACGCAGTAACTGGGGTCCATGAAATGGAACTGCATTATAAACACAGCATGCTATAGTGTATATTCTGCCAGGATAAAAGACACTGGGTATACACCTGTACATGCAAATCACAGTAATTGCAAGCAATAAATGACTGGTTCACTCACTTTGTTGACTTGAGCAGTAGGCTGTCTGCATGTTCTGGTAGGCCATAGACTTGCTCAAAGCCAGGAAAGGACACGTCCAGGCCTATGGAACTTGGACCTGACATGAAAAATACGCTAATAAATCATGAATGACTATTACATTTTTTAAATGTATGCATATTAAACTATATAAATCAGATATGCTAAGCTGACAAAAGAAAACACTTTGTAATGAACAACATTATAAATTAATATAATATTTAATGTATCCCGGTGCCTTCATTTTATTAGAATTATGTTTAATTAATCCCTAATGACCCTGACAAAATATTAAAAAGAAACCCTTTTGTGTGTCCCAAATAACTTGTACACAGAGTTTCTAGTTTGGTCTTGACCTACCTATGTTCTCTGTATTATGCATGGTTATTAGTGATTAATAAACATAATTTTAATGAATTACAGGAAATAATGAGCAGAACGGACCTTTGGGTTTGGAGTCAGTGTGTGTCTTGAATGTTTCTTCCCACAGGTCTTTGTCCTGATCGTCTGCTGCCTTCTCTTCCTCTGGTTTCTCAGCCTCCTGCAACAACATATATGTAATTTTTCGCAAAGTATATGTTTGTTTTTCACAACATGAACTTGAAAAAAAGACAATCAAAATCATTCAACCGAGAAGGCAATGTTAACATAACCAAAATTAGTCCAACCGTAATAGTCTGTCAACACAATTAGTTAAAACTGGAAACTTACATAATAATTAACTTCAAACTATACAACTTATGCTCCTATCTATTGATAGTGTGTAGCGGGCAGATGCAAAGATGAGACCTTCTCTTCCTTATCTTCATGTTCCTCCTCCTCCTTGTCCGCTCCTTCCTCTCCCGCGGGTTCTTCCTCCACGGCTGGCTCCTCTTTGTTCACTCTGAAATGGTGTGAAAGCCATGAGAATGCAGCCCGCCACAGCCCCCTACAAACAACAGAAAGTGTATCTGTTTCTTCAGCATCCTGTCACCACTTCACTCGCAGCACAATGGGCAGCCTCAGAACACACCCAAGTCTACTCATGTGTAGTTGCACATTCACATAGGGATGACTACCGACTGTACACTTGTTTAATACAATAATAATTACTAATCCAATGTTTTTCAAGCAGTTTTTCTAAAGGCTTCTCAGCATGCAAAATTACACTTTCGTGCACATGTAACAATTTGTATGACTTACTGAGACTTCTCGCGAAGATGTTCAAAGTTAAGAAGGCCCTTTGCATTGACACTCATCACAGGTTCCTTGTCCATGATGAAGTCTATGCGGAATGGATTGGCGTTCACCACGACGGTTGTGTCGCCCAGAGCCACGGACACACTGCTACTGCTGCTCAACATCATACGCAAACTGGAACAGACAATACACCCAAGTGAGACAGTCTCAGACCCAGGGGGACCACAATATATGCAAACTGGGACAGGCACTACAGACAAGTGAGACAGTCTCAGACTCAGGGGGACCACAATATATGCAAACTGGGACAGGCACTACAGACAAGTGAGACAGTCTCAGACCCAGGCCACAATATATGCAAACTGGGACAGGCACTACAGACAAGTGAGACAGTCTCAGACTCAGGAGGACCACAATATATGCAAACTGGGACAGGCACTACAGACAAGTGAGACAGTCTCAGACCCAGGGGGACCACAACATATGCAAACTGGAACAGGCACTACAGACAAGTGAGACAGTCTCAGACTCAGGAGGACCACAATATATGCAAACTGGAACAGGCACTACAGACAAGTGAGACAGTCTCAGACCCAGGGGGACCACAATATATGCAAACTGGAACAGGCACTACAGACAAGTGAGACAGTCTCAGACTCAGGAGGACCACAATATATGCAAACTGGAACAGGCACTACAGACAAGTGAGACAGTCTCAGACCCAGGGGGACCACAATATATGCAAACTGGAACAGGCACTACAGACAAGTGAGACAGTCTCAGACCCAGGGGGACCACAATATATGCAAACTGGGACAGGCACTACAGACAAGTGAGACAGTCTCAGACTCAGGGGGACCACAATATATGCAAACTGGGACAGGCACTACAGACAAGTGAGACAGTCTCAGACCCAGGCCACAATATATGCAAACTGGGACAGGCACTACAGACAAGTGAGACAGTCTCAGACTCAGGAGGACCACAATATATGCAAACTGGGACAGGCACTACAGACAAGTGAGACAGTCTCAGACCCAGGGGGACCACAACATATGCAAACTGGAACAGGCACTACAGACAAGTGAGACAGTCTCAGACTCAGGAGGACCACAATATATGCAAACTGGAACAGGCACTACAGACAAGTGAGACAGTCTCAGACCCAGGGGGACCACAATATATGCAAACTGGGACAGGCACTACAGACAAGTGAGACAGTCTCAGACCCAGGGGGACCACAATATATGTAAACTGGGACAGGCACTACAGACAAGTGAGACAGTCTCAGACCCAGGGGGACCACAATATATGCAAACTGGAACAGGCACTACAGACAAGTGAGACAGTCTCAGACCCAGGGGACCACAATATATGCAAACTGGAACAGGCACTACAGACAAGTGAGACAGTCTCAGACCCAGGGGGACCACAATATATGCAAACTGGGACAGGCACTACAGACAAGTGAGACAGTCTCAGACCCAGGGGGACCACAATATATGCAAACTGGGACAGGCACTACAGACAAGTGAGACAGTCTCAGACTCAAAGAGACGACAATATATGCAAACTGAGACAGGCACTACAGACAAGTGAGAACAGTCTGAGAGACCACAACATAGCAGACTGGAATCGACAGTACAAGCACATGAGAACAGTCTCAGCAACCATAACAGATTGAAAAAGACACAACAGCCAAATGCGAAGCCTCAGAGAGACCACGTCATAAGAGGCTGGAACAGACAGTAGAGTCACCTGAGAACGGTCACTCACTTGTCTTTTTCTGGTTCCTTTACCAACACATCACCAATGGGAGGTTCATAGCGCTTTGACAGTGGGTTCACTTCATTGATCTTAAGTCGCACCATGTTGCCACGGAGACCAGACAACTCCATCTGCAGCCTCTCCTTGGTGTCGAGATTCAAGAGCTGCATGGAGAGACTGCTTGGCTCTACACGCAGACTGCTCATCACAACCACGTACACATTCCTGCCCTCAGGCGTTGCCCGCTGCCGTCTGAAACACAAACGCTCATTTGTCATATTCAACATTAGTACATTTCAGTATATAAAGGATTAAATACAAATTTCAATTATATGATGGATCTATGTGTCATGGTATTTTGAATATGGTTTACTCATTTCTTAACATGTATTTAAATACTACAAGCATAGGAATAGTTTTCTATATAGCATAATCCAAATGATGTACTTCTTCTATTCAAGGCACATTACTCTGTATGCTTACAAACATTTGATGAAGTGCAGATATGTTTATTGTTGTCTTCTAATAATCATACACCCATTTTCCTTGGGTGCAAATATCAATTATGTCTGTTGTTAAAATATATCCTAACTACCATGGAGGAGCATTACTTGTTAAGTATTCAACTTTCTGCACATGTTTGAATCTTGAATCTTTGAATCTTGAATATATATGATGTTCCTATTGATATAATGTTACTGCAGTCAAAATCTTGAGTTGAAGTGATGCAGTCGAGTTGCATCACTTGCATGTCTAGTCACTCACTGACCAGGAATGTAGTATTCAGTGATCACAGGCTACACAGCATCTGAGGGCTGTTGCAATGAAATTGTTACATAAATATTTACAAAAAACCTACCCCACATTTCTTGGTCCAGTATCTGAAACACAACACTTTTAGGCCTTATACAAAATCATGAACTAAGCGTGTATCTAAAGTAATTTGAACCTCAGAAGTACCTGCAGAAGCTGCTCTGGTCACATGTCTTGAAGTTGCTGCGGTCAACGGCCAGCACACAGCTAGACAGGAGTGCGGCAGTGGTCACCCAGCACAACCCTCTCATCTTGCACAGGTCAAACAATCACTGCAAACACCAAATCAACATATCACCAGATTAACTTTAACCACATGTATCTACTATGAGACTTTTGATGGCCCTATTTAGGTATGAAATTTCAATATTACCTGCTAACTGCCATTATTGGGTGACATTCATTAGTGCATTACAGTTTAAATATGCCCCGTATTTTGGCCTCTATCCAGGCATTCTGGTTGTGAGTGTGGTTGTGTTGACCCATGTATTCTGGCTAAAGAAGGCTAATTAAATGTAATGAATAAGCATCAGAACCAGGGTGGGGGGTTTATGGGACAAGCCCCATTGTTTGTGGGAGGGGGATTAGTTTCACATGTTGGGACTGGGAGGCAATTTGTAGTGTAACTGTTTTTGGTGTGGGAGCTGACACAGGATCAGCCATTGGATGTTTGTTTAGCATGAAGAACTCTGAAAATAACTTGGAAGTTAATTCTTTTTCGTCCCAAACTGAGACGGGACAACATTAACATGATTCTCTAATTCATGAGGGATACTATTGATTAGCACCTCTCAAAATAGGGTAGGGGATAGGCTAACGGGTGGAAATAGATAATTTAAACATTAAAACCGTTAAAATTTAAGCACTTATACTTGTCTAAACAAAACTAAGATTGACAATAATCATAATGCTATATTTTAATAGGTTTTCTGTAAAACATTGTTTTAGACTTAAACTTAGTTGTCATCTTGATCTTAATTAAAATGTTCTTAGTTTCTATTCAAATGTACATCACCTATGCAATTCTACGAGAATATCAACTCATGTTGTTTTAGAAATGTCAGCTATAGCTTTCATTTACAATAATGTTGATCGTTTCAAGACAAATCGATACGTTAACGGACTAATGCCCGGATGAACACGTTGACTTGCCACGGCTACCTCTCCCTGTCAGATTGAATAGCCGACAATGTTTTTGGCAACTTATCGGTACACGATGCATCAGCACAATAGATAAATAATAATAACAAAAAAAAGAACTAATAAATAACATAGAATATGTGTCTGTGTGCCACAGTATACTCACTGAATATTTTTTGATTTACAGTGAGAAGTTAACAGATAGCTTGCGTCAAACGCTTAGCAAACAACGCACTCGACACAACCGGTGTCACGTGGAATGTTCGAGGCGCTTAACCATACACCTTGCCGCCAGGTGGCATTGTCATGAGTTTTGTGCCATTTTCATCTACGTGTCCACAACAAAATCACCTTATACTTGTCAATTTATTTTTATACATGTATATTATATTTATATATATATATATATTATAAGATGTCTTAATATAATATTTATGTATTAATTTTAAACAGCAACGTGGCAAATAAAGTATTTTAGTTTAAAACTATAAAATGACAAATATCATTTACAAATATGAAATAATTGTATCGCATTGTATTTATTTACAGCTAGACATGTAAGACACCATCAATCATATTTGAAAGCAACAACTACCCAACTTGATTTGAATGCCACATGAAAAGTTGAAAGTGCTAATATATATTATATATTATTATTATTATAAAAGTAATATTTAAATTGATACATTGTGCATCATTATTTGCGCAATATATACGACAAATGCATCCAAAACGAAATTACGTATTATCCATATACACAGATACGCTTACAGTCAAAAAGTAATATTTTTTCTGCGACAAAATACTGACGAGTTGCCCAGATTAAACGGCCACATATCCGATCGTGTCTACACGCGCACATCTACATTGAAGTATAATGTGCATAGTGTGTTGCCAACACAGCAGTAACATTTAAATATGTGCATACCATAAGTATTGTAACCCGTTTTATTGCTATGTTCCTGTTCAAAGCACCTATTTACCATAAACTTGCCAAGTTTATGAGAGCTAAAACAGATCAAGTAACCTGCTCTGAATCTGATTCTGATTTGTTGTAAGGAAGGCAAAGAAACCCGTTATTCCGAATCATACTCGATGCATCTGGTGGTGTGTTTCACCGTGGCATTATTTGTTGTGACTTGCCAACGCAAGCGTGGTCCACTCTGGAATGTTCTCTTTTGTCATATAACAAGCCGAATATTGAACAGTACATACTTTTAAAGTTGCAGTGGTATACGAACTTAATCAATAGACATGGATAAGCCTCAGATTATTTTACACGTGCAGAAACCGATAAACTATACCCTGTACGATACTCGATGGATCCCGAATTCAGCCAAATTTGTAGTAGTCGGGAGTTATGCACGGGGCACAGGCGCCATACAAATCTATGAAGTATCCCGAGGGGAGATCGTTCTGGTACATGAGGTTCGTAACGTGCCAGTAGCATCTTTCTTTTATTTAAAAACAACCTGAGCAACTGCCCCAAATAAGTAAAATCGTAATTTTAACAGGCCCGGGGCATGGCAATGAGTTATAGACGTTATGTCCCAAGTCGCTTATGTCCCAAGTCACTTATGTCCCAAATATTGTGGACGATATGTCCCAAAAACAAGATGCTAAGTAACAGTTAAAATATGCAATGGACTTCAAGTGTTTTACAAAGAGTGCCAGCATTAGTGTTAATATATCAACAGATTTATGTTAAGACTAAAGTTAAAAAATAACATAAAAACTTAATAATAAATTTAGGACATATCGTCTAGGACATATGTGACTTGGGACATAACGTCCATAGGCCATGGCAATCAATGACAATGGAATGAGTATTGTAATAATTGTTAGTATAGACACTAAGACAGTGGATATAAAATCCGGTATATGCTAAGTATACCTATCTCACTGTTATGACTTATGCTGCTGTATACTAGTGGGGATATAGTTGGAATGCCTCTCTGCCAGAATGCACCAGTCGCAGTGCACCTACTGCCTATTCGCAATGCTCCAACCACTTGGTCACAGTGTGCGATTCCGTATCAGCGTCTCGTCATCGGGTGATATGCGCACGCTGGCTGTGGAGGTCGAGATCCAGGGTAGAACAAGGTGCATGGTCGCACTGCTCCAGTTTTGGTCGGAATGCCCCACTTTAATAATTGTTGAAATAACTAACTATTTATCAGTCAGTATAACAACTTCTTTTATTATTGCTCTCACAGGTCATGCATTTCTACATTTCACTTCTACTTGTTTCTAGCTCTTGGCAACATTTATATTGTTTCAATTTAAACTACATTTTGCTGGTGAATGACATCACCCAAAACGTAGGTTTTACAATAGTAAAATCACTGGGGCATTCCAACCAAAAGTCGTGCATTGTGAATATAATTCTAGAGCATTGCAACTGTGATTGGTGCATTCCAACTAAATTTGGGGCATTCAGGCACTGGGGAATTCCAATTTCTTATGTTTTATGTCTATTACATACCAAGCTCAAGCTGTGTCAAGCAAACTTGCGTAATAAAGCATCAGCAACCAATGCCTGTTACTTAATTAATACTTTTTGCAGTTTAAATTAGGCCAGCAACTTGAAAAAATATGAAAACAACCACTTACACTTATAGCATTTCACATCATGCATCTACAACGTCTGTATTATAAGTGTCCATTTGTCACATGGTAAAAATAATTAAAATTAGTGTCTATGATCAATATGAATGCAGAATACACTTGCTATGGCTTGTAAACAATATTGTTTGGGTTCACTGGAGATGGTTGTTCTGATGTGGAAAAAGATTATCAGACTCTTGTGTTTAACATATACATAAGTAAAATATAATACTTTGAAAACATGTGTAAAGAAAAATATTGAATAAACAATAGAACACATTATTTGAGGGGAAATTAGATAACTTATGGAATAACCAGTCCAATTAACAGCTGGAATTGGTTATTGACACTGAGATCTGTTAACCCTTTTGTACTGATGTGCCTCTGCTTGGATTCAGGCACAATAGATGTTATCTACTGATTATTATTAAACTGGCTTGGATTGAGTGCCTCTGCACTGTCCAAAATGGTGACATATGCAAGAGCTGCATAAGACACACAACCACAAAGAAGAGGAACTGTGTGGACCTGTAAGCTAACCATTCCCCCGAAACACAGTTCACCTTGTGCATGTACACAGAGTCATCCATGTAACTGTACAACAATGTGTCTGAAAAATCCAAATCTGTTTCATGTGGATATATCGGATTATCATTTTATTTATAATTCTGTCAGCTCAAGCTCATTCTGAATTGCTGCAAGAGGATCTGCCGAACATTAGCAGATGTATTTTATAATGAACATTCTGAAACATCCATGTTAACTGCTATTTGTGCTCTGTTTAGGTTGAGAAGGCAAAGCCCATCAAATGTGGTACATTTGGAGCGACGCAGAGTGTGCACCTGAAACACCTGGCTACAGGAGACTTTGATGGGAAGATGCGAATATGGTAGAGCAAACAACTTACACTTACACATGTATTAGTATGATAATAAGTATTTATGTAACGCAAATCATGTGTTATAAGTTAAATAATAAAACATTACAATATACATGTTGAACTGTCGGTTATTTAAGACAGTCAGTCAGTCAATGGCTCATTAAAAATTAAAACTTACTATGTGACATGGTTAGCATCAGGAAATCAAGCTATTACTGACATTATGGAAAGATACAAACTATGAGGGCAAATGTGAACAGTTTAAAAACCGAGCTACAGTACAACACTAAATAAGCTTCAAGAATAAGTTTTTCTTCTGATTTGTACTCATCATATAAATTATGTGATCTAAGTCATGAGGAAAATGTTTACTCATTGCTGAGTTACTGTTTGCTTGGATATCCCATGAATATTGGTGGTAAAGAACTCGTTTTATTATTATTGTTTGCATCAATGTGTTTCTCCAGGGACATGGAAGCAACTGAAGCCCCTGTTTACTCGGTGAATGCCCACAAGGAGATCATCAACTGTATTGACGGGGTAGGGGGGTTGGGCATAGGGGAAGGAGCCCCAGAGATTGTCACTGGTAGCAGGGATGGTACGTACTCTACACCATGTTTTCTCTTTTACTTACACTCATCCACTGACAACAGGGATGGTACATACTCTACATCATGTCTTCTCTTTTACTAAACTCATCCACTGACAACAGGGATGGTACATACTCTACATCATGTCTTTTCTTTTACTTACACTCATCCACTGACAGCAGGGATGGTACGTACTCTACATCATGTCTTCTCTTTTACTTACACTCATCCACTGACAGCAGGGATGGTACGTACTCTACATCATGTCTTCTCTTTTACTTACACTCATCCACTGACAACAGGGATGGTACGTACTCTACATCATGTCTTTTCTTTTACTTACACTCATCCACTGACAACAGGGATGGTACGTACTCTACATCATGTCTTTTCTTTTACTTACACTCATCCACTGACAACAGGGATGGTACATACTCTACATCATGTCTTCTCTTTTACTTACACTCATCCACTGACAACAGGGATGGTACGTACTCTACATCATGTCTTTTCTTTTACTTACACTCATCCACTGACAACAGGGATGGTACGTACTCTACATCATGTCTTCTCTTTTACTTACACTCATCCACTGACAACAGGGATGGTACGTACTCTACATCATGTCTTCTCTTTTACTTACACTCATCCACTGACAACAGGGATGGTACGTACTCTACATCATGTCTTCTCTTTTACTTACACTCATCCACTGACAACAGGGATGGTACGTACTCTACATCATGTCTTTTCTTTTACTTACACTCATCCACTGACAACAGGGATGGTACGTACTCTACATCATGTCTTTTCTTTTACTTACACTCATCCACTGACAACAGGGATGGTACGTACTCTACATCATGTCTTTTCTTTTACTTACACTCATCCACTGACAGTAGGGATGGTACGTACTCTACATCATGTCTTCTCTTTTACTTACACTCATCCACTGACAACAGGGATGGTACGTACTCTACATCATGTCTTCTCTTTTACTTACACTCATCCACTGACAACAGGGATGGTACGTACTCTACATCATGTCTTTTCTTTTACTTACACTCATCCACTGACAACAGGGATGGTACGTACTCTACATCATGTCTTCTCTTTTACTTACACTCATCCACTGACAACAGGGATGGTACGTACTCTACATCATGTCTTCTCTTTTACTTACACTCATCCACTGACAACAGGGATGGTACGTACTCTACATCATGTCTTCTCTTTTACTTACACTCATCCACTGACAACAGGGATGGTACGTACTCTACATCATGTCTTCTCTTTTACTTACACTCATCCACTGACAACAGGGATGGTACGTACTCTACATCATGTCTTCTCTTTTACTTACACTCATCCACTGACAACAGGGATGGTACGTACTCTACATCATGTCTTCTCTTTTACTTACACTCATCCACTGACAACAGGGATGGTACGTACTCTACATCATGTCTTCTCTTTTACTTACACTCATCCACTGACAACAGGGATGGTACGTACTCTACATCATGTCTTTTCTTTTACTTACACTCATCCACTGACAACAGGGATGGTACGTACTCTACATCATGTCTTTTCTTTTACTTACACTCATCCACTGACAACAGGGATGGTACGTACTCTACATCATGTCTTTTCTTTTACTTACACTCATCCACTGACAACAGGGATGGTACGTACTCTACATCATGTCTTCTCTTTTACTTACACTCATCCACTGACAACAGGGATGGTACGTACTCTACATCATGTCTTTTCTTTTACTTACACTCATCCACTGACAACAGGGATGGTACGTACTCTACATCATGTCTTTTCTTTTACTTACACTCATCCACTGACAGCAGGGATGGTACGTACTCTACATCATGTCTTTTCTTTTACTTACACTCATCCACTGACAGCAGGGATGGTACGTACTCTACATCATGTCTTCTCTTTTACTTACACTCATCCACTGACAACAGGGATGGTACGTACTCTACATCATGTCTTCTCTTTTACTTACACTCATCCACTGACAACAGGGATGGTACGTACTCTACATCATGTCTTTTCTTTTACTTACACTCATCCACTGACAGCAGGGATGGTACGTACTCTACATCATGTCTTTTCTTTTACTTACACTCATCCACTGACAACAGGGATGGTACGTACTCTACATCATGTCTTTTCTTTTACTTACACTCATCCACTGACAACAGGGATGGTACGTACTCTACATCATGTCTTCTCTTTTACTTACACTCATCCACTGACAGCAGGGATGGTACGTACTCTACATCATGTCTTTTCTTTTACTTACACTCATCCACTGACAACAGGGATGGTACATACTCTACATCATGTCTTTTCTTTTACTTACACTCATCCACTGACAACAGGGATGGTACGTACTCTACATCATGTCTTTTCTTTTACTTACACTCATCCACTGACAACAGGGATGGTACGTACTCTACATCATGTCTTTTCTTTTACTTACACTCATCCACTGACAACAGGGATGGTACGTACTCTACATCATGTCTTTTCTTTTACTTACACTCATCCACTGACAACAGGGATGGTACGTACTCTACATCATGTCTTCTCTTTTACTTACACTCATCCACTGACAGCAGGGATGGTACGTACTCTACATCATGTCTTTTCTTTTACTTACACTCATCCACTGACAACAGGGATGGTACGTACTCTACATCATGTCTTCTCTTTTACTTACACTCATCCACTGACAACAGGGATGGTACGTACTCTACATCATGTCTTCTCTTTTACTTACACTCATCCACTGACAACAGGGATGGTACGTACTCTACATCATGTCTTCTCTTTTACTTACACTCATCCACTGACAACAGGGATGGTACGTACTCTACATCATGTCTTCTCTTTTACTTACACTCATCCACTGACAACAGGGATGGTACGTACTCTACATCATGTCTTCTCTTTTACTTACACTCATCCACTGACAACAGGGATGGTACGTACTCTACATCATGTCTTCTCTTTTACTTACACTCATCCACTGACAACAGGGATGGTACGTACTCTACATCATGTCTTCTCTTTTACTTACACTCATCCACTGACAACAGGGATGGTACGTACTCTACATCATGTCTTTTCTTTTACTTACACTCATCCACTGACAGCAGGGATGGTACGTACTCTACATCATGTCTTTTCTTTTACTTACACTCATCCACTGACAACAGGGATGGTACATACTCTACATCATGTCTTCTCTTTTACTTACACTCATCCACTGACAACAGGGATGGTACGTACTCTACATCATGTCTTTTCTTTTACTTACACTCATCCACTGACAACAGGGATGGTACGTACTCTACATCATGTCTTCTCTTTTACTTACACTCATCCACTGACAACAGGGATGGTACGTACTCTACATCATGTCTTCTCTTTTACTTACACTCATCCACTGACAACAGGGATGGTACGTACTCTACATCATGTCTTCTCTTTTACTTACACTCATCCACTGACAACAGGGATGGTACGTACTCTACATCATGTCTTTTCTTTTACTTACACTCATCCACTGACAGCAGGGATGGTACGTACTCTACATCATGTCTTTTCTTTTACTTACACTCATCCACTGACAACAGGGATGGTACATACTCTACATCATGTCTTCTCTTTTACTTACACTCATCCACTGACAACAGGGATGGTACGTACTCTACATCATGTCTTTTCTTTTACTTACACTCATCCACTGACAACAGGGATGGTACATACTCTACATCATGTCTTCTCTTTTACTTACACTCATCCACTGACAACAGGGATGGTACGTACTCTACATCATGTCTTCTCTTTTACTTACACTCATCCACTGACAACAGGGATGGTACGTACTCTACATCATGTCTTTTCTTTTACTTACACTCATCCACTGACAACAGGGATGGTACATACTCTACATCATGTCTTTTCTTTTACTTACACTCATCCACTGACAACAGGGATGGTACGTACTCTACATCATGTCTTCTCTTTTACTTACACTCATCCACTGACAACAGGGATGGTACGTACTCTACATCATGTCTTCTCTTTTACTTACACTCATCCACTGACAACAGGGATGGTACGTACTCTACATCATGTCTTCTCTTTTACTTACACTCATCCACTGACAACAGGGATGGTACGTACTCTACATCATGTCTTTTCTTTTACTTACACTCATCCACTGACAACAGGGATGGTACGTACTCTACATCATGTCTTTTCTTTTACTTACACTCATCCACTGACAACAGGGATGGTACATACTCTACATCATGTCTTCTCTTTTACTTACACTCATCCACTGACAACAGGGATGGTACGTACTCTACATCATGTCTTCTCTTTTACTTACACTCATCCACTGACAACAGGGATGGTACATACTCTACATCATGTCTTCTCTTTTACTTACACTCATCCACTGACAACAGGGATGGTACGTACTCTACATCATGTCTTTTCTTTTACTTACACTCATCCACTGACAACAGGGATGGTACGTACTCTACATCATGTCTTTTCTTTTACTTACACTCATCCACTGACAGCAGGGATGGTACGTACTCTACATCATGTCTTTTCTTTTACTTACACTCATCCACTGACAGCAGGGATGGTACGTACTCTACATCATGTCTTCTCTTTTACTTACACTCATCCACTGACAACAGGGATGGTACGTACTCTACATCATGTCTTCTCTTTTACTTACACTCATCCACTGACAACAGGGATGGTACGTACTCTACATCATGTCTTCTCTTTTACTTACACTCATCCACTGACAACAGGGATGGTACGTACTCTACATCATGTCTTCTCTTTTACTTACACTCATCCACTGACAACAGGGATGGTACGTACTCTACATCATGTCTTTTCTTTTACTTACACTCATCCACTGACAACAGGGATGGTACGTACTCTACATCATGTCTTTTCTTTTACTTACACTCATCCACTGACAGTAGGGATGGTACGTACTCTACATCATGTCTTCTCTTTTACTTACACTCATCCACTGACAACAGGGATGGTACGTACTCTACATCATGTCTTCTCTTTTACTTACACTCATCCACTGACAACAGGGATGGTACGTACTCTACATCATGTCTTTTCTTTTACTTACACTCATCCACTGACAACAGGGATGGTACGTACTCTACATCATGTCTTCTCTTTTACTTACACTCATCCACTGACAGCAGGGATGGTACGTACTCTACATCATGTCTTTTCTTTTACTTACACTCATCCACTGACAGCAGGGATGGTACGTACTCTACATCATGTCTTTTCTTTTACTTACACTCATCCACTGACAACAGGGATGGTACGTACTCTACATCATGTCTTCTCTTTTACTTACACTCATCCACTGACAGCAGGGATGGTACGTACTCTACATCATGTCTTTTCTTTTACTTACACTCATCCACTGACAACAGGGATGGTACGTACTCTACATCATGTCTTTTCTTTTACTTACACTCATCCACTGACAACAGGGATGGTACGTACTCTACATCATGTCTTCTCTTTTACTTACACTCATCCACTGACAGTAGGGATGGTACGTACTCTACATCATGTCTTTTCTTTTACTTACACTCATCCACTGACAACAGGGATGGTACATACTCTACATCATGTCTTCTCTTTTACTTACACTCATCCACTGACAACAGGGATGGTACGTACTCTACATCATGTCTTCTCTTTTACTTACACTCATCCACTGACAACAGGGATGGTACGTACTCTACATCATGTCTTTTCTTTTACTTACACTCATCCACTGACAGTAGGGATGGTACGTACTCTACATTATGTCTTCTCTTTTACTTACACTCATCCACTGACAACAGGGATGGTACATACTCTACATCATGTCTTTTCTTTTACTTACACTCATCCACTGACAGTAGGGATGGTACGTACTCTACATCATGTCTTCTCTTTTACTTACACTCATCCACTGACAGTAGGGATGGTACGTACTCTACATCATGTCTTTTCTTTTACTTACACTCATCCACTGACAGCAGGGATGGTACGTACTCTACATTATGTCTTCTCTTTTACTTACACTCATCCACTGACAACAGGGATGGTACATACTCTACATCATGTCTTTTCTTTTACTTACACTCATCCACTGACAGTAGGGATGGTACGTACTCTACATCATGTCTTCTCTTTTACTTACACTCATCCACTGACAGTAGGGATGGTACGTACTCTACATCATGTCTTTTCTTTTACTTACACTCATCCACTGACAACAGGGATGGTACGTACTCTACATCATGTCTTTTCTTTTACTTACACTCATCCACTGACAACAGGGATGGTACATACTCTACATCATGTCTTTTCTTTTACTTACACTCATCCACTGACAACAGGGATGGTACATACTCTACATCATGTCTTTTCTTTTACTTACACTCATCCACTGACAGTAGGGATGGTACGTACTCTACATCATGTCTTTTCTTTTACTTACACTCATCCACTGACAGTAGGGATGGTACGTACTCTACATCATGTCTTTTCTTTTACTTACACTCATCCACTGACAACAGGGATGGTACATACTCTACATCATGTCTTTTCTTTTACTTACACTCATCCACTGACAGTAGGGATGGTACGTACTCTACATCATGTCTTTTCTTTTACTTACACTCATCCACTGACAGTAGGGATGGTACGTACTCTACATCATGTCTTTTCTTTTACTTACACTCATCCACTGACAACAGGGATGGTACGTACTCTACATCATGTCTTCTCTTTTACTTACACTCATCCACTGACAACAGGGATGGTACGTACTCTACATCATGTCTTTTCTTTTACTTACACTCATCCACTGACAACAGGGATGGTACGTACTCTACATCATGTCTTTTCTTTTACTTACACTCATCCACTGACAACAGGGATGGTACGTACTCTACATCATGTCTTTTCTTTTACTTACACTCATCCACTGACAACAGGGATGGTACATACTCTACATCATGTCTTCTCTTTTACTTACACTCATCCACTGACAACAGGGATGGTACATACTCTACATCATGTCTTCTCTTTTACTTACACTCATCCACTGACAACAGGGATGGTACATACTCTACATCATGTCTTTTCTTTTACTTACACTCATCCACTGACAACAGGGATGGTACATACTCTACATCATGTCTTCTCTTTTACTTACACTCATCCACTGACAACAGGGATGGTACATACTCTACATCATGTCTTCTCTTTTACTTACACTCATCCACTGACAACAGGGATGGTACATACTCTACATCATGTCTTTTCTTTTACTTACACTCATCCACTGACAACAGGGATGGTACATACTCTACATCATGTCTTCTCTTTTACTTACACTCATCCACTGACAACAGGGATGGTACATACTCTACATCATGTCTTTTCTTTTACTTACACTCATCCACTGACAACAGGGATGGTACATACTCTACATCATGTCTTCTCTTTTACTTACACTCATCCACTGACAGCAGGGATGGTACGTACTCTACATCATGTCTTCTCTTTTACTTACACTCATCCACTGACAACAGGGATGGTACGTACTCTACATCATGTCTTCTCTTTTACTTACACTCATCCACTGACAGCAGGGATGGTACGTACTCTACATCATGTCTTTTCTTTTACTTACACTCATCCACTGACAACAGGGATGGTACGTACTCTACATCATGTCTTTTCTTTTACTTACACTCATCCACTGACAACAGGGATGGTACGTACTCTACATCATGTCTTTTCTTTTACTTACACTCATCCACTGACAACAGGGATGGTACGTACTCTACATCATGTCTTTTCTTTTACTTACACTCATCCACTGACAACAGGGATGGTACGTACTCTACATCATGTCTTTTCTTTTACTTACACTCATCCACTGACAACAGGGATGGTACGTACTCTACATCATGTCTTCTCTTTTACTTACACTCATCCACTGACAGTAGGGATGGTACGTACTCTACATCATGTCTTCTCTTTTACTTACACTCATCCACTGACAACAGGGATGGTACATACTCTACATCATGTCTTCTCTTTTACTTACACTCATCCACTGACAACAGGGATGGTACATACTCTACATCATGTCTTCTCTTTTACTTACACTCATCCACTGACAACAGGGATGGTACGTACTCTACATTATGTCTTCTCTTTTACTTACACTCATCCACTGACAGTAGGGATGGTACGTACTCTACATCATGTCTTCTCTTTTACTTACACTCATCCACTGACAACAGGGATGGTACATACTCTACATCATGTCTTCTCTTTTACTTACACTCATCCACTGACAACAGGGATGGTACGTACTCTACATCATGTCTTCTCTTTTACTTACACTCATCCACTGACAACAGGGATGGTACGTACTCTACATCATGTCTTCTCTTTTACTTACACTCATCCACTGACAGCAGGGATGGTACGTACTCTACATCATGTCTTCTCTTTTACTTACACTCATCCACTGACAACAGGGATGGTACATACTCTACATCATGTCTTCTCTTTTACTTACACTCATCCACTGACAACAGGGATGGTACGTACTCTACATCATGTCTTCTCTTTTACTTACACTCATCCACTGACAACAGGGATGGTACGTACTCTACATCATGTCTTTTCTTTTACTTACACTCATCCACTGACAGTAGGGATGGTACGTACTCTACATCATGTCTTCTCTTTTACTTACACTCATCCACTGACAGTAGGGATGGTACGTACTCTACATCATGTCTTCTCTTTTACTTACACTCATCCACTGACAACAGGGATGGTACGTACTCTACATCATGTCTTCTCTTTTACTTACACTCATCCACTGACAACAGGGATGGTACATACTCTACATCATGTCTTTTCTTTTACTTACACTCATCCACTGACAGCAGGGATGGTACGTACTCTACATCATGTCTTCTCTTTTACTTACACTCATCCACTGACAACAGGGATGGTACGTACTCTACATCATGTCTTCTCTTTTACTTACACTCATCCACTGACAACAGGGATGGTACATACTCTACATTATGTCTTCTCTTTTACTTACACTCATCCACTGACAACAGGGATGGTACGTACTCTACATCATGTCTTCTCTTTTACTTACACTCATCCACTGACAACAGGGATGGTACGTACTCTACATCATGTCTTCTCTTTTACTTACACTCATCCACTGACAACAGGGATGGTACGTACTCTACATCATGTCTTCTCTTTTACTTACACTCATCCACTGACAACAGGGATGGTACGTACTCTACATCATGTCTTCTCTTTTACTTACACTCATCCACTGACAACAGGGATGGTACGTACTCTACATCATGTCTTCTCTTTTACTTACACTCATCCACTGACAACAGGGATGGTACGTACTCTACATCATGTCTTCTCTTTTACTTACACTCATCCACTGACAACAGGGATGGTACGTACTCTACATCATGTCTTCTCTTTTACTTACACTCATCCACTGACAACAGGGATGGTACGTACTCTACATCATGTCTTCTCTTTTACTTACACTCATCCACTGACAACAGGGATGGTACGTACTCTACATCATGTCTTCTCTTTTACTTACACTCATCCACTGACAGTAGGGATGGTACGTACTCTACATCATGTCTTTTCTTTTACTTACACTCATCCACTGACAGTAGGGATGGTACGTACTCTACATCATGTCTTCTCTTTTACTTACACTCATCCACAGGAGCCATTTATAGACACTTGAAGGCATGATACATGTTCAATTGAAAGTGATCATTCATCAACAGAACTGTTACAGAAGAATGCTGTATCAGTATGCAATCATACGTAGTCATAAGAATTTGTCACTGTCACTTTTTAGTTAAGTTTTGGTTTTAGAATGTTTTATTGCGCACATTGTATCTCACCTCACCACTGCATAACATACCCCATGGGCATGGGGTAATCAGAAATGTGTGTGTATTTCAAGACAAGTATGTGCTGTCTTATGTTGTTGTAAATGTTGTCAGTGTGTTTGATACAAGACAACTATGTGCTGTATTATGTTGTAAATGTTGTCAGTGTGTTTGATACAAGACAACTATACATGTGCTGTGTTATGTTGTGGTAAATATTGTCAGTGTGTATGTGGTATTCAGCTTTGTTATAAAATGTTAAACCCTTTGAATATATAATATGAATGAATGAATAAAAAATATATAAACAAATCTGTACATAATATACAGGTTATGTGTCATTGCTCAGTTTGTGTACATAGATGTGTGTCATTGAGTGTAGCCTTGCCTCCCTAGGTGCGGTGAAGGTGTGGGACCCACGCCAGAAGGTCGACCCAGTGGCCACGATGGAGTCCGGGGACGTGGAGTGTCGCAGAGACTGCTGGACCGTCGCATTCGGTACACACGCCACACACTGCTGTTACACACACAGCCCACGGCAGACACTGCTAGTACACACACAGCCCACGGCAGACACTGCTAGTACACACACAGCCCACGGCAGACACTGCTAGTACACACACAGCCCACTGCAGACACTGCTAGTACACACACAGCCCACGGCAGACACTGCTAGTACACACACAGCCCATGGCAGACACTGCTAGTACACACACAGCCCACTGCAGACACTGCTAGTACACACACAGCCCACGGCAGACACTGCTAGTACACACACAGCCCACGGCAGACACTGCTAGTACACACACAGCCCACGGCAGACACTGCTAGTACACACACAGCCCACAGCAGACACTGCTAGTACACACACAGCCCACAGCAGACACTGCTAGTACACACACAGCCCACGGCAGACACTGCTAGTACACACACAGCCCACAGCAGACACTGCTAGTACACACACAGCCCACGGCAGACACTGCTAGTACACACACAGCCCACGGCAGACACTGCTAGTACACACACAGCCCACGGCAGACACTGCTAGTACACACACAGCCCACGGCAGACACTGCTAGTACACACACAGCCCACGGCAGACACTGCTAGTACACACACAGCCCACGGCAGACACTGCTAGTACACACACAGCCCACGGCAGACACTGCTAGTACACACACAGCCCACGGCAGACACTGCTAGTACATACACAGCCCACGGCAGACACTGCTAGTACACACACAGCCCACGGCAGACACTGCTAGTACACACACAGCCCACGGCAGACACTGCTAGTACACACACAGCCCACGGCAGACACTGCTAGTACACACACAGCCCACGGCAGACACTGCTAGTACACACACAGCCCACGGCAGACACTGCTAGTACACACACAGCCCACGGCAGACACTGCTAGTACACACACAGCCCACGGCAGACACTGCTAGTACACACACAGCCCACGGCAGACACTGCTAGTACACACACAGCCCACGGCAGACACTGCTAGTACACACACAGCCCACAGCAGACACTGCTAGTACACACACAGCCCACGGCAGACACTGCTAGTACACACACAGCCCACGGCAGACACTGCTAGTACACACACAGCCCACAGCAGACACTGCTAGTACACACACAGCCCACGGCAGACACTGCTAGTACACACACAGCCCATGGCAGACACTGCTAGTACACACACAGCCCACAGCAGACACTGCTAGTACACACACAGCCCACAGCAGACACTGCTAGTACACACACAGCCCACGGCAGACACTGCTAGTACACACACAGCCCACGGCAGACACTGCTAGTACACACACAGCCCACAGCAGACACTGCTAGTACACACACAGCCCACAGCAGACACTGCTAGTACACACACAGCCCATGGCAGACACTGCTAGTACACACACGGCACACACCGCTAGTACATACACAGCAGACACTGCTAGTACACACACAGCACACACTGCTAGTACATACACAGCAGACACTGCTAGTACACTACACACACAGCAAACAGCAGACACTGCTAGTACACACACAGCAAACAGCAGACACTGCTAGTACACACACAGCAAACAGCAGACACTGCTAGTACACACACGGCAGACACTGCTAGTACACACACAGCACACAGCAGACACTGCTAGTACACACACGGCACACGGCAGACACTGCTAGTACACACACAGCACACAGCAGACACTGCTAGTACACACACAGCACACAGCAGACACTGCTAGTACACACACGGCACACAGCAGAAACTGCTAGTACACACACAGCAGACACTGCTAGTACACACACATCAGACACTGCTAGTACACACATGGCACACAGCAGACACTGCTAGTACACACACGCCAGACACTGCTAGTACACACATGGCACACAGCAGACACTGCTAGTACACACACGGCACACAGCAGAAACTGCTAGTACACACACGGCAGACACTGCTAGTACACACACAGCACACAGCAGACACTGCTAGTACACACACAGCACACAGCAGACACTGCTAGTACACACATGGCACACAGCAGACACTGCTAGTACACACACGCCAGACACTGCTAGTACACACACACACATCACACAGCAGACACTGCTAGTACACACATGGCACACAGCAGACACTGCTAGTACACACACGCCAGACACTGCTAGTACACACACGGCACACAGCAGACACAGCTAGTACACACACGCCATACACTGCTAGTACACACACAGCACACAGCAGACACTGCTAGTACACACACGCCAGACACTGCTAGTACACACACGGCACACAGCAGACACTGCTAGTACACACATGGCACAGGCACAGACACTGCTAGTACACAGAAATGGCACAGGCACTGCTAGTCTATATACAGAATACATGCAAGCAGGCATATGCATAAACACAGATGAACACATTCACAAACCCACACATACATATATATATATATATATATATACATAAATATACATAAATATACATAAATATACATAAATATACAAATAAAACATAGATGACAGAGAGACTGAACATGGATGACAATTAGACTGCATTGATAACAAGGAGACTGAACATGAATGACAAGGACACTGAAGGTAGTTTACAGAGACTGGATGACAAAGAGAAACTGAACACAGATGACAGAGAGACTGAAGATGGTTGACAAAGAGAAACTGAACACAGATGACAGAGAGACTGAAGATGGTTGACAAAGAGAAACTGAACACAGATGACAGAGAGACTGAAGATGGTTGACAAAGAGAAACTGAACACAGATGACAGAGAGACTGAAGATGGTTGACAAAGAGAAACTGAACACAGATGACAGAGAGACTGAAGATGGTTGACAAAGAGAAACTGAACACAGATGACAGAGAGACTGAAGATGGTTGACAAAGAGAAACTGAACACAGATGACAGAGAGACTGAAGATGGTTGACAAAGAGAAACTGAACACAGATGACAGAGAGACTGAAGATGGTTGACAAAGAGAAACTGAACACAGATGACAGAGAGACTGAAGATGGTTGACAAAGAGAAACTGAACACAGATGATTGAGAGACTGAAGATGGTTGACAAAGAGAAACTGAACACAGATGACAGAGAGACTGAAGATGGTTGACAAAGAGAAACTGAACATAGATGACAGGGAGACTGAAGGTGGGTGACAAAGAGAAACTGAACACGGATGACAAGGAGACTGAACGAGATGACAGTGTGTCATGTTGTTGCAGGTCACGCTTACAACGCCCATGACCGGTGTGTGTGTGCCGGCTATGACAATGGAGACATCAAACTGTTTGATCTCAGGAACATGGCCCTGCGCTGGGAGACCAATGTGAAGAATGGGGTGAGTGGCTCACTGGCAAATGTCTCTCTTGATCTGAAGCATTTTATGAATGTCTCTGGCAATAAAGGTTCATCAGAGTTTATGATTCTCATAGATTAGTTGTTTCTTGAGCTCCTATGTGAGATGTGTTTCACGTTTAGCTGACTTCCTTGAGTTGTTGTGACATGAGTTGGTCAACCTTTCTCAAAACAACTGCCAATCAATCCCTTCTGCTCAGGTACTGAGGATTGTCACTGCCTGTATGTATGTGGTCACTGAGTGGTCAGTGCCAGGGTGTATGTGGTCACTGCCAGGGTGTATGTGGTCATTGAGTGGTCAGTGCCAGGGTGTGTGTGGTCACTGAGTGGTCACTGCCAGGGTGTATGTGGTCACTGCCAGGGTGTATGTGGTCATTGAGTGGTCACTGCCAGGGTGTATGTGGTCATTGAGTGGTCACTGCCAGGGTGTATGTGGTCACTGAGTGGTCACTGCCAGGGTGTGTATGGTCATTGAGTGGTCATTGTCAGGGTGTATGTGGTCATTGAGTGGTCACTGCCTGTATGTATGTGGTCATTGAGTGGTCACTGCCAGGGTGTATGTGGTCATTGAGTGGTCACTGCCAGGGTGTATGTGGTCACTGAGTGGTCACTGCCTGTATGTATGTGGTCATTGAGTGGTCACTGCCAGGGTGTATGTGGTCACTGAGTGGTCACTGCCAGGGTGTATGTGGTCACTGAGTGGTCACTGCCTGTATGTATGTGGTCATTGAGTGGTCACTGCCAGGGTGTATGTGGCCATTGAGTGGTCACTGCCAGGGTGTATGTGGTCATTGAGTGGTCACTGCCATGGTGTATGTGGTCACTGCCACGGTGTATGTGATCACTGAGTGGTCACTGCCAGGGTGTGTGTGGTCATTGAGTGGTCACTGTCAGGGTGTATGTGGTTATTGAGTGGTCACTGCCAGGGTGTATGTGATCACTGAGTGGTCACTGCCAGGGTGTATGTGGTCATTTAGTGGTCACTGCCAGGGTGTATGTGGTCATTGAGTGGTCACTGTCAGGGTGTATGTGATCACTGAGTGGTCACTGCCAGGGTGTAAGTGGTCATTGAATGGTTATTGTCAGGGTGTATAATGGTCATTGAGTGGTCACTGTCAGGGTGTATGTGGTCATTGAGTGGTCACTGCCAGGGTGTATGTGATCACTGAGTGGTCACTGCCAGGGTGTAAGTGGTCATTGAGTGGTCACTGCCAGGGTGTATGTGGTTATTGAGTGGTCACTGCCAGGGTGTATGTGATCACTGAGTGGTCACTGCCAGGGTGTATGTGGTCATTGAGTGGTCACTGCCAGGGTGTATGTGGTTATTGAGTGGTCACTGCCAGGGTGTATGTGATCACTGAGTGGTCACTGCCAGGGTGTATGTGGTCATTGAGTGGTCACTGCCAGGGTGTATGTGGTTATTGAGTGGTCACTGCCAGGGTGTATGTGATCACTGAGTGGTCACTGCCAGGGTGTATGTGGTCATTGAGTGGTCACTGCCAGGGTGTATGTGGTCACTGAGTGGTCACTGCCAGGGTGTATGTGGTCACTGAGTGGTCACTGCCAGGGTGTATGTGGTCATTGAGTGGTCACTGCCAGGGTGTATGTGGTCATTGAGTGGTCACTGCCAGGGTGTATGTAGTCACTGAACGGTGACTGCCAGGGTGTAAGTGGTCACTGTTTGGTTGCATGTCATTTTAAATGATTCTTTATGACCCTTATAAAGACAATACTGGCCTTAACATGTCACATGTCATTAAATGCTAAGTTTTTATACCAGACTGAACCCAGACCATGGCGGGTCAAGCAGATGTGCTTAACACCTCTCTAATGAGTTGTGAATTGAGACAGAATGTTTGACAAAAATAAGTATATTAATTGTATATCACATCCACATATACCTCCATTGTTTACACAATGTAAATTTCACATCATGTTTAATTTTTTCAGGTGTGCAATATAGAGTTTGATAGGAAAGACATTAGCATGAACAAAATAATTGCAACTTGCCTCGAGTCAAAGATTCACATATATGACATGCGAACACAACATCCAACGAAAGGATTTGCATCATTAACAGAAAAGGTGAGTTAAGTAACATCCAATTTCTGTTACTAGTAGGTCGTACGTAGGTCATGTGTTTGGCCTGTTCTTGTGAGGACAGATGGACCTCTTCCTATAGGAGGTAGATGGGATTGTTCCTATAGGGGATAGATGGGGGTTGTTCCTGTAGGGGGTAGTTCCTGTAAGGGGTAGATGGGGGTTGTTCATGTAGGGGGTAGATGGACCTGTTCCTGTATGGGGTTGATGGACCTGTTCCTGTAGGGGGTAGATGGGAGTTGTTCCTGTAAGGATAAATGGACCTGTCCTGTAGGGGGTAGATGGGAGTTGTTCCTGTAAGGGTTGATGGACCTGTTCCTGTAGGGGGTAAATGGGAGTTGTTCCTGTAAGGGTTGATGGACCTGTCCTGTAAGGGGTAGATGGGAGTTGTTCCTGTAAGGATAAATGGACCTGTCCTGTAGGGGGTAGATGGGAGTTGTTCATGTAAGGGTTGATGGACCTGTCCTGTAGGGGGTAGATGGGAGTTGTTCCTGTAAGGATAAATGGACCTGTCCTGTAGGCGATAGATGGGAGTTGTTCCTGTAAGGGTTGATGGACCTGTCCTGTAGGGGGTAGATGGGAGTTGTTCCTGTAAGGATAAATGGACCTGTTCTGTAGGGGGTAGATGGGAGTTGTTCCTGTAAGGGTTGATGGACCTGTCCTGTAAGGGGTAGATGGGAGTTGTTCCTGTAAGGATAAATGTAACTGTCCTGTAGGCGATAGATGGGAGTTGTTCCTGTAAGGGTTGATGGACCTGTCCTGTAAGGGGTAGATGGGAGTTGTTCCTGTAAGGATAAATGGACCTGTCCTGTAGGGGGTAGATGGGAGTTGTTCCTGTAAGGGTTGATGGACCTGTCCTGTAGGGGGTAGATGGGAGTTGTTCCTGTAAGGATAAATGGACCTGTCCTGTAGGGGGTAGATAGGAGTTGTTCCTGTAAGGGTTGATGGACCTGTCCTGTAAGGGGTAGATGGGAGTTGTTCCTGTAAGGATAAATGTAACTGTCCTGTAGGCGATAGATGGGAGTTGTTCCTGTAAGGGTTGATGGACCTGTCCTGTAAGGGGTAGATGGGAGTTGTTCCTGTAAGGATAAATGGACCTGTCCTGTAGGGGGTAGATGGGAGTTGTTCATGTAAGGGTTGATGAACCTGTCCTGTAGGGGGTAGATGGGAGTTGTTCCTGTAAGGGTTGATGGACCTGTCCTGTAGGCGGTAGATGGACCTGTTCCTGTAGGGGGTAGATGGGAGTTGTTCCTGTAAAGATAAATGGACCTGTCCTGTAGGGGATTGATGGACCTGTTTCTGTAGGGGATAGATGGACCTGTTCATGTAGGGGGTAGATGGACCTGTTTCTGTAGGGGATAGATGGACCTGTTCCTGTAGGGGGTAGATGGGAGTTGTTCCTGTAAAGATAAATGGACCTGTCCTGTAGGGGGTAGATGGACTTGTTCCTGTATGGGGTTGATGGACCTGTTTCTGTAGGGGATAGATGGACCTGTTCCTGTAGGGGGTAGATGGGAGTTGTTCCTGTAAAGATAAATGGACCTGTCCTGTAGGGGGTAGATGGACTTGTTCCTGTATGGGGTTGATGGACCTGTTTCTGTAGGGGATAGATGGACCTGTCCTGTAGGGGGTAGATGGGAGTTGTTCCTGTAAAGATAACTGGACCTGTCCTGTAGATGGGAGTTGTTCCTGTAAAGATAAATGGACCTGTCCTGTAGGGGGTAGATGGGAGTTGTTACTGTAAGGGTAGATGGACCTGTTCCTGTAGGGGGTGGATGGGAGTTGTTACTCTAAGGGTAGATGGACCTGTTCCTGTAGGGGGTAGATGGGGGTTATTCATTGAAGGGTAGGTGGACCTGTTCATGTAGGGGGTAGATGGATGTGTTCCTGTAGGGGGTAGATGGACGTGTTACTGTAGGGGGTAGATGGACGTGTTCCTGTAGGAGGTAGATGGACCTGTTCCTGTCCTCCCTGCAGTGTCTCAGTGTGCTGTGTGTTGTCAGGCCCACAAGTCCACTGTCTGGTTGGCCCGTCACCTGCCACAGAACCGGGACGTCTTCATGACATTGGGTGGCAGTGGATCACTGAACCTGTGGAAGTAGTGAGTACTTGTGCTTGTTTGGTGCTAAATCACATCCCATGGTATTGTCTCCATTCAGTTTAGTTGTTATTGATTTGACAATGTAGAGAGACCACTTGTGGGTTGAACCCTGTTGGATGCATACAGCTAAGTAGTACATTGTCTTGATAGAGACTGTCCAGTTTACCATATTTTAGTGACTATAGCAGGGTGCAGCTGAATGTCTCATACTTGACCAATGTTTTGACCAAAAAAAAGCATGGCGTTTATCGCATTTTAAAAACAAACACTATTTTGCGGACGTCGTTAAAACCTTTGTTCTCACATTTTTATGTAAACTGGAGGGTGTACTTGCATATGAATAAACAAATGTTTTGTCCAGGTTTGGGCAAAATATCTAACATGGCTTTCTAATAAGATTTTGCTATGAATATGTATAATAACTGAAGTGATCCATTGGTGCAGCAATGAGGCCCCGTCTGTTGTGGGAGTTTAGCACCGGTAGTTGAGCACTAAGTGGGCCTTGTGTCTGTTCCAGTTCGTACCCTCCCCACCGCTGCCAGCAGGACAGTGAAGGGGTGGACATGGGCAAGATGGGAACTCTCGCCCTCCATCAGAACGTCACATTGTCAACTCAACCAATCTGTGGATTCGACTGGAGTCCCGATAAACTCGGCCTTGCTGTCTGCGTTGCGTTTGACCAGACAATCCGTGTCCTCATTGTCACAAAACTCAACATGTTATAGTTGTGTTCTTGGGGGGTTTGTATTAGCTAACCATGGCAATTGATGGTGCATATGCTCCTGGGTGGGTTCGTGTCAAGGTGTGTCCATTCCTGATCAAGAATAAATGTGTTGTTGTTTTTTGAAGGCATGTTTTTCTGGTAGTTTTAGTAACAGTTTTGTCTGTGGTACTTCTCAAATATAATTTTATAATATCCACTCTTAACAACATTCCCATACTTTTTACATTAAGGCATATGGAAATTTGTTACTATTTGCTGATGTTGCATAACTAATGTATCGATCATGGATACATATCTAACTGGTAATCACTGAAGTGACAGTTATCAACATGTCATGGAACCTTGTTGCACATTATGTGCACTGTGACATTATGACTTCTCCATTCTGACCATGACCTACTTCACTGTCATGCAAGGACACCTCGTCCACAAGATGACCACACCAGTACACTGACAAAATACAACTCTCTCTGTACAGAATAACAGTTTCATAAATCAAAATGTCATAAGAATAGAGTAAATAGACTCTGGGTTAGCAACAGGACAACTACATCAGCCACTTGTTTTCACATACAACTTTTATTGTTATTAAATCAAATTACAAAGGCTTCCATTATTATTTAAACCAAACACCTTTTGGCAGCCTGTTTTATATAACAGTAATTTTCACAAACCTTCTTTCATAAATTAATGTTTTAATTGAGCCATTACTGAATTATTTTCACAATACTGACAGCTTGTATAAGTAATAAATTGGTAAGTATGTCATCATTCTGTAAAGCTGCGCAAAGCAAAGTGAAAGAACAATGGAACAATGCATTGCAAACATTTGGCACTGCAACTGTGACTGCACTACTGCAAAAATACGGCCATGCATTGCAAAAGTGCAACAAAGCACCACAAAATGTTCTTACCCTGAAACCAAAGCGTAGATATTATCAAGTTTAACCCACCCCTGGGTGTAATACTTTGTTTATACTGGCACTTAAAAGAAAAAACTGCATGTGGGTGTTAGATTGTATTGTTAGATTGTATGTACAAGTTTAAATTATTGCAGCCAAATCCACATCTAGAACATGTTGTTTTATCATACATTACATTGTACCTTAATATCATCTAAACTGTTGGTGTTTAACAACTTTACAGCTGAGTGGTGTGTCATAGAAATAGTTACCACTGTATGAAAGCCACTATACTTAATACAATGGCATAATTATGAGATAATTACACATTTGCCAAAGAGTAACAGGTATATCAGAAACGTCTTAACTACATCACATGGTCAACTCAATACCAGTTCCACTTCAGTCAACCTTTTAATAGAAACACCAAACAAGCCAACATTGGAACACTTGCAAGACATTGGTACATGAATGTGAGTTGTGGCCAAGTAGTGCTTGTGATAAAGCTGCTCACACAAGTCTGGCTACAAGTTCACATCTACAATCAGGGTGACTTCATCAAATCCACTCACACTTGGTGATCATGTTTCAAAATCTAAAACAAAATCTGTGGTAAACTTAATTACCTATTGGCACAGGGAAACTCTTTGGTCACACAGTAAAAGTAAACACCTGCATGGAGTGAGTAAGCAGGTAAACCTAATGGTTTAACAGTAAACTACTACATGTAAACTTGACTCAACTATTCAGGGAGTAAAAATGTATTCATATTTTTTAACATTCCTTCTAATCAGACTTTTATAGCATGTTCTAACTTTATGCATGAGCAACACAAATACGAATGCTTATACAATGTTTAATGTCAAAATGGCACACAGTAAGTAGGTCACCTCACAGAAAGGGGATAAGTAAACTTAATGATATAATAGCACCACAGAGAGCAAGTAAATAAACATATGACAGACAAAAACAGTGTGTCTGGCTGCGTGACAAAAATAGTAACATTTGATAAACTGCAGTTAAACATGCTGCATACTCACATATATAAACACACATACATATACACTCACACACACACAGCAATGTGGCTGCTTAAAATGAACATAATATTTAGTAAGTCAAATAAAATATCCTGTTAAATACAATGAGTTGGCAAGTGCGTAGCTGCGCCCCAGGATCACGTGAGGAACGAGGTGCTGATGGCCAGCAGCCCCCCGAGCCAGTGCCACGCCCCCCGCATCACATACCACTGCAGGACAAGAGACAGAAGGAAGAAGATGTGGACACTGCACAGCCACCAGTCACTGAGTTGGACGCATCGAGGCTGAGGCTGGGAGATCACGCGGTCGTCTCTCTCACTCTCACTCGGGCAAGTCTGGGGGAAGTGGCCAGTCTTGTAGAACGTCTCCAGAAGCTTGTTCTTCTCCTCGTAACGTTCAAACAGCCACGCCTGGAGCTTCTCCGGCTCCACGGGCACCGTGTCGGTGGAGTACAGGCGACAGTGCAGCGTCGTCTCACAGGGGGGACGGTCACCAAATGTCACATTGAATGCGTCGAGTGGCTTGTGGTCAGGATAGCCAATGGTGATGTCAATGACCCACTTGAATGGCCGCCACTTGCAACCTGTCCACACAAACTCACGTTGACATGGTACGGACAATTGCCATTTCAAGATAATAGTATTTGGTATCAGGTATATGAGTCAGTAAGTACAGGTATACAGAAATGTTATGACTACATTGTAATATGTAATCTTAGTTAATTACATAGACACATGTATTTTGTAATTATTTTTAAATATTACTTGACGGTAGTATTCTTCTTGTATATATATTTTTTAATAGCAGTATGTTGTGAAGTGCCACAAATAATTATGAAAAAAAAACATTATTATTACATTATATTAAAACTAAAAACATTCTGTAGATCGTAGTGATTCTGCTAATTGCTATTATATTATTTATACTTCATTCAACTAATTCGCGCATGCAAATAGTAAGGTTTATCAATATACGTGTGCACAAACGCGCCATCTAACGGTATTCTGTGTAAAGCTAACTTTAATAGCGAGTTTATGGAGGCAGTTTATGAAGTTGCCGTCCGTTGAGATTTGCGCATTTCTTTTGTTAAATTTTTTCATTAGAGGAATGCAAGTGAATTTTTTGTGACTTAGTGTATGTAAGATATGTGGGGAGAAGTTTAGCGGCTGTTGGTCTCTACAATGTCATTTTGTTGCTAAAATGGCACTTTCTATGGCTGTGTTCTACATTTTTTCCTGGTCAACCGCTGACGTTAAAAATATGATTGTTGTTGGAAGTTGTTACTTTTTGTTAACTGTGCTATCATGATCAAAAGATTGACTTTTGTTTCCCCTTAAAATGCTGTGCAACCAAGGCAGTAGGTAATAAGGACACGTGTACCAGTAATCATGTGTTCTCACACAGATACTGACTGGTCCCCACCCATACTGGCTCCAGTGTAGATGGCGAGAAACCCATGATCAAGATAAGATCACAGAACGAATGGGGGAACTCTGCACCAGGTTATATGACAATGGAGACTCTACCAACAATTATCCACACCGACGTGAAAGAGGTACCAAAGATAACACCATCAGGCAACAAAATAAGAATATTGAGACATTAAATGCAGAAGATACCATCTCAAAGGCACTAGCTATAATAGCTAAGTTGTACATTAAATGTCTATCAGAAAGATCCACAGCTCTGAAAACTGTAAAGGCGGAGATAACCTTCTATACGGGAAATAAGGAAGATATCAAGAACCACAGACCATCATAACTAGTATAAAATAACTAAAAGTACTAACGAAAAAACTAGAGATGACACTTGACAAAAATTAAACATGACATCAAACTAGATTCAGAAGCAGATACTCAATGGCAGACCACAGCTGTGTCATAAACCAACTGAAGGAGAAACGCCGAGGCCAGTATCCCACTCTGCATCGTGTTCATCACTATAAGATGGCTTTCAACTCATTGCAAAGTCAAGCAATACTGACCTGTCTTCAAGATCATGGGATAAAGGACATGTACGTGTGTAAATTATATTTAAGATTTTTTAAACATTATTTTCAAAGCTAGAAGTTCTCAAATAGTGTTAAATTCCAGTGTAGTGCGAGTTTGCAGAATGCATACCATTGGCAAGATGATAGCCATTCCTGTGGTGGGGCGAGAGCAGATCCATGAGGGTCTGAATCGCTCCCAGGCGGGGCAGTGTCACATGCTCCAAGGCCGGGTAGTTGTGTTTGCTGGCATAGCTGCAACACAATCACATCATTGCGGGCATAGCTGCAACACAATCACATCATTGCTGGCATAGCTGCAACACAATCACATCATTGCGGGCATAGCTGCAACACAATCACATCATTGCTGGCATAGCTGCAACACAATCACATCATTGCGGGCATAGCTGCAACACAATCACATCATTGCGGGCATAGCTGCAACACAATCGCATCATTGCGGGCATAGCTGCAATAAATCACATAACAGCTGCATAGTTGCAGCAACACAATCAGATCACTGCTACATCACACATCTCCAACACCACCACAAGATTGCTGACATAGCAATACCAAAAACAATTCCAGTTCTTCACTAATATGTGACCCATCTTAACAAAAGCGGTCGGATGTCGGTAAATCAGATTTTCCGTAAATGCTGATTTTTGTGAAAAAATCGGGCATTCGTCAATTTTTAGATTTTCCCTGAAAATGATTCTTTAGTATTCGTTTTATCGATTGCCACACTTGTTATCATCTAACTAACTCTGTTTCGTGTATTTTAAAGACATTTGTGTAGAGCTGTGCTAAGAAGGCCTAAGTGTTCCACTCCATTTCCATAAAACAAAGCCGAAAATGCCAGTAATTGCGCGCATTCTTTGCCGCTAATTTTGGGACGATCCCTATCATAACGGGTATCACCGCGTAGCTTAACGCTTCATCTGTCCATATATGGTCATATTTATGCTAATGCATGCATTCTCAGGCCTCCAGAATGCTTGGAATAGACCCCCTATCTGTGCCAGCTGTGTAAACAAACTGGAGTCACATGGTAGCAACAGCCCAGGCAACCGTTCACATTGGTCCAATGTGGAACATTTGCATAATTTTCTGAACAATGCATGTGCACCGTGTATTTTCTTAGCGTTACTGCTGACGTAGTTAGCGAGGAAGACGAAGCGAAAAATGGCCATGTTGTTAAACTCTGATGCAAGTGATCGGGCACAAATAGATAGTTTGATTGGGGAGTATTTTTTGGAGGAAGTGACTGATGAAAGCAAGCCGGACGATGACGAGGATGACAATTTTGCGAACTAATCACTGACGAAGACAACGATTTCGACTTTCGTCAGAATGATTACGACACGGCGGCGGCCGCTATGCAAGTCGCCGACCGATCCGTAGAGACAGTGTCAGATTCTCCTGATGAGGAATTGCGAAAATGTTCATATTAACACAGTATCTTAAGAATGACATTATCTTCCAACCTGCCAATTTTCAACATGATCGGTCCATGGTAACTAAGGTACATTCCATGAAACGTAACAAATAGTTTGCATCAACTTTGAAGGCCATTTTCTTACTTTGAAGGTTTCTACCCCACACATGTTTGTCAAGCTATAACTTCGGCTAGAATCGAGATATCTTCTAGCATGATATCTCATATGAAAGCAGACATTCTGCTCTTTCCAGTGGTACTTATGACTCAATTTTTAAAATTACCGACATCCGACCGATTTTGTTAAGATGGGTCACATACGTCAGTTCTTTGGTATGTTTCATAGCAAGTATCAATGACACCTGTCTTACAGTTACAGCATATGACAAGGATTTTTTTGTTTTTGGTATGACCACAAAGTGCTTGAATTCAGCCATACAATGTTGTAAAGTAAAACAAATTATCAAGTACATATATCATTATTATATTCACTCCTGTATCCGTTACACTGGTATAAATTCACATAAAAAACTGGCAACAATCAAAGAGGAAATACATCTGAAATTATGTACATGTTCATATTCAGCGTAGTGTCACCCACAGTTGACTGTTGGCCCGACACTGTTTGTACATAGGGTAGAGAGTAGTGTCACTCACAGTTGACTGTTGGCCCGACACTGTTTGTACATAGGGTAGAGAGTAGTGTCACTCACAGTTGACTGTTGGCCCTGCACTGTTTGTACATAGGGTAGAGAGTAGTGTCACTCACAGTTGACTGTTGGCCCTGCACTGTTTGTACATAGGGTAGAGAGTAGTGTCACTCACAGTTGACTGTTGGCCCTGCACTGTTTGTACATAGGGTAGAGAGTAGTGTCACTCACAGTTGACTGTTGGCCCGACACTGTTTGTACATAGAGTAGAGAGTTGTGTCACTCACAGTTGACTGTTGGCCCTGCACTGTTTGTACATAGGGTAGAGAGTAGTGTAACTCACAGTTGACTGTTGGCCCTGCGCTTGCGTAGGAAGCCTCCCTCAGGGAAGAGAATCACCCACTTGCGCTGGTGTTTGCTGTACACCTGCTCCATGTGTGCCTTCAGTTGAACCAACTGACTCACTCTGTGTTTCTTGCCCTGACAAAAACACACACTTACAATGCAACAAGACACAATTGCATATTTCAATTTAGAACTTTAATGAACGAACGAACGAACGAACGAACGAACGAACGAACGAACGAACGAACGAACGAACGAACGAACGAACGAACGAACGAACGAACGAACGAACGAACGAACGAACGAACGAACGAACGAACGAACGAACGAACGAACGAACGAACGAACGAATTACTTCATTCCAGAATATCACATTCCACGAGGAAGTGAGTGTGTAATCAAATCCACACAAAGACCTTTTCAAACTACTTTTCTGTTACATCAACTGTGCCATTCTGCAGGTATATACACAAGTATACTGTTTGTGTATTGCTTACATACAGTTTGAAGTAAATTCCCTGTACTTAATGCACAATAACCATGTGTATTCAGGCACTGCATATTTGCAGATAGCATAACATTTACACAAATAATAATTGTTATATATTTTATGTTTTGATCACCTATTATTTATGTTGGAACACACAGTACATAGTGAGTTAGGATGAGTTTGGATTGCTGAGAATTAAATTAATACCAAGTGTGCTACATTACAGATTTACAGTATCATCTGAATAAACATGTTCAACTTGCAATACCACAATTGTTGGTGTCACTGTTCTACAGTGACACACATTCCTTCAACAGGAGGGACTGGCAACTGATATCTCTTATTCTTAGTAGGTATCTGGCATGCTTTCTTAGTATGACAAGTTGACAACACCGTATAATCCAGCAAACATAGTTGTTGGTCGCATTTAGCCAATTAACTTGATTTGTACAATTTAATAGCAATTTGTATTGTAATAAGTGCATGTACCACATGTAATATATATGGCAGTAACTGATACTAAGAAGTAGAATATATGACAACATGAATGAGAAGTAATGGCACCGAGACCACTGGAGGGATATCTAGTCCATGTGAGGTGACTGCAAAAGTTACTGTGGTGTGAAAAATAATAGCGGCCTGACCCCACAGAAGCCAGTCAATCAATCTACCAGATGGCTCTGTGAGACCTGTTGGGACCAAGCAATATGTGGATGATGAATGAAACACGAGGTACAGTAACAAGTAAATATATGCAGCACTGTAGAAAGAAATTATAATCTGTGGGGACTGCGGCCGCACACGTTGTACCGCACGCGGTGTACTGCACGCAGTGTACCGCACACGTTGTACCGCACGCAGTGTACCACACGCGGTGTACTGCACGCGGTCTACCGCACACGTTGTACCGCACGCGGTGTACCGCACACATTGTACCGCACACGTTGTACCGCACGCGGTGTACCGCACACGTTGTACCGCACACGTTGTACTGCATGCATTGTACTGCACACGGTGTACCGCACAGAGTGTACTCACAGAGCTGATGAAGAAGTCTCCTCGCAGCATTGAGCAGATGCCAAAGTGGGTGAAGCGGAAGACGGAGTCTATGATCCACAGCACGCGGCCCGTCACTGCCGGCCTCCCCATGAGGAAGTACATGAGCACAGGCACATCCGCGGTGGACTGGTGGTTCACCAGCAGCAGACACTCATCCCCCACACACCCACTGATGTCTGCCCCTACCTCACTCACTGCAACAACAACAACCTCACTCACTGCAACAACAACAACCTCACTCACTGCAACAACAAACAACCTCACTCACTGCAACAACAAACAACCTCACTCACTGCAACAACAAACAACCTCACTCACTGCAACAACAAACAACCTCACTCACTGTAACAACAAACAACCTCACTCACTGCAACAACAAACAACCTCACTCACTGCAACAACAAACAACCTCACTCACTGCAACAACAAACAACCTCACTCACTGCAACAACAAACAACCTCACTCACTGCAACAACAAACAACCTCACTCACTGCAACAACAAACAACCTCACTCACTGCAACAACAAACAACCTCATTCACTGCAACAACAAACAACCTCACTCACTGCAACAACAAACACTTAGCGCATGCATGCTCACATTGATGCCTACTCCAACCACACTGATTGGCAATACAGACACTCTTATTACTTGCATGCATACATGCATTCACAAACTCACACACACACTGATGTCTTATCTAACTTCACTCACTGCAACAACAAACACTCTTACCACATACGTGCACGCATTATCAAATTATGATATATAAAAAAATGAATGCATATATATATATATATTCCACAACATATTATATATCTGATATAATATATAGTATATATATATAGTATATATATATATATAGTATATATATATATATATATATATAGTATATATATATATATATATATATATAGTAAAATTAGTATATATATATTATATATAATTATATATATATATATACCCAGGTATATACTATATAGACTTTATAGTATATATGTATATATATATAGTATATTTAGTATATATAAGTATATATATATATATATATACAGTATATATATATATATATGTATATATATATATATATACATATGTATATATATATATACATATAGTATATATATATATATATATATATGTATATATATAGTATATATATATATGTATATATATATATATATATGTATATATATACATATATAGTATATATATATGTATACACATATATAAATGTGAATGATATGTGCCCATGTATTGTGTAACTGTCTACCTGTATAGCCGGCAGTCTGCATCCAATGGGCAACGAGACTCTGTAGGAAGCGGAAGAGTACTGCCTCCATTGGCCAGTAGAGGTCACTGCACAGGAGTCGCAGTGGAAGAAGGAAGACTCCGCACCAGAGCAAGTAGGCACAGACAGCGTAGAGGGTGGACACCGCCACCCACACCGTGCGCACCACGGCCCGCGCAAACACATATCTAGACAACCCTACCACAGTCTTGGACTGCGGGGTCTGCCTAGACAGCCTGTCTGTAGACATACTGTCCTCTCTGTCAACTTGCCTCTACTGTACACTGCTCCCTCGGTACACTGTCACGTGACCATCAAGGATGGGCCGGCGGCTCTCACAGCTAAGTCATCTAATTCTGCAACAAAACAAGTCATCTAGAAATAACCAGTCTTGATAAATCTATTCACCAGGTGTTCTGTGTGGCTGATATGGAAGGACTCGTAAACCTTTCTGAGGGCAAAGTTTACCGGCAGCTAGACACACAATGCACTCTAACACGGCGACCATAATAGTCCGATGCTCATTTATTCTGGAAAGAAATTATCCATATTTCCATATCAAAATGCATGCATACGTCTATTAGCTAATACCTAATAAATAATACCGGCCTAAGGCCCCTAATATTCAATATATAGCTTACCAAGTGTTACTGTTTTGCACACTGCAGGGCTTGAAGCAGAGCCTCCAACAGTCTTACATATGCTAACACACCAATGTACCAGTGCAGTGAGTGGACACGGACTCACTGATGCTCCCACAACTTAGCCAAGTGTCTTTACTTGTGCATCTACAGCTTCTGTCTCTGCAGCAGCTGTCACTATTGATTGAGTTCACACAAACCACAAAAATATGCAGCAGCTGTTACCTCTATGGACTCTTAGTCTCTGAAGACTTCTCCAATCACAGTCTCAGAGGGAGACTGGGTAGAAAAGGAGGTACATGATCATTAATAATGTATAATACATATGATCAAATATTCAAGGCGTGTCAACGTGTACTGTCAGTTAGTTGATGATACCAGACACCTTTATCATTATAACCATGAAACAGTATTTAATAGTTTCTCAGAATGCACGCATTTGGGGATGTCAAAGAAACTTTTTGGGAAATACTGAGCCTGTCAACTTATACCATGGTATATGCATGTGTCACCCTACACCATGGTATATGCAATACAGCATGTGTCACCCTACACCATGGTACATGCATGTGTCACCCTAGGTATATGTCACCATACACTATGATACACGCATGTGTCACCCTACTCCATGAGGTACCACTAGACAGTATGCTACACAAAACTGCAACCATAGTCCAATATCCTGAAATGCTTACAAGATCTGGCATGTATGCTATACTCCATAACATTGCCATATATAAGGTTTGTTTCTGAACTAATTCTCTGAGCTTTGCTGTTTGTTGTATCAAGAAATACACAAAGTCAAGTGGTATCCATTGCTTATCCTAGAAGTTTGCCTTTTTGTTATGTACACTGAAAAATGCTTTGTTGAATTTTAGTCTCAGAAATGTCATGCTATTGATTTAACCACTTGTATATGTGATAGCGTTTATTTATAATAAATATGCAACATTAATCTTGTGAACAATACTAATCAGCTTGTCTATTTACAGAACTATCTTCTATGGGTTGACATTTCTTGACTGACAGTCTAGATATCCTGCCATCCTGGTAAGGGCCAAGTTCACATTTAACACCTTGTAATCTGTAAACCTGAGACTGAGAGGATGGCATGCTTCAGTTTACAGTATAATTTCATGAACAAATTTCTTAATTTGCCAGCTGTAAGACAGGGCTTTATGCAGGACCAAATTATTGCCAGTCACACATGTTTTGGTGGACACATGGATGTTAGCTGTTAAGTCAGTTTGCAAACTTTAAGATGTGTCTGATGACCTGAAATGGATTAAAACCACACATGTGACACAATTTGCACTCACTTCTAAGGCATAATTGACAATATTTATGGTTTTGGAAGATTTCTTTTTTTGCTCCTTCATTTGTTTACCCGTCCACCACCTGTCTACCCATAGTTCCGTCCACAACTGTGTTTACCCATCCAAATGAGGGGTGGACAGGCCTCTGCATAAAGCTATGCGGTAAAACAGCACACCTCTGGTCACTATATTGGGATTCACAGAAGTTGTTTATTGTTTTGTTTATTAGTTGGGGCCAGTAGTTGCACTGTTCTCATGCATGATGCACTCACAACAAGTGAAGTCAATTTCTCGTTTCACACAGCTAACGTCTGCATGATAGTTTGCAGAGCAAACAGTTCTGACATTATCCTGTTAGGAATATGTAGACAATTAGTCCAGTTGTTGCCTGTCATCCCCAATACTCTGCCATCTCCCCAACACTTATATATCCCCAGCACTCTCCCATCTCCCCAAAACTCTCCCAACATTCTCCCATTCCCCTAACATTCTCCCACCCTCTCCTTGGCTCCCATCCTCCCACACACCCTCCCATCTCTACCCCTCCCTCTACCCAGCAGCCACCCACCCCATACTTCCACCACATTGAGACATGTCTACAACCACCCCTCAGTGATCCCCTGCCAGGCACCTCACTCCCCAGCCCTGGCAGTCAGGCAGGCCAGTTAGGCACTCCTTCCTTCTGTTACAGCAGTTCTAAAGCTGGCCACCTACTTGCGGTTGTATCTGTCCACATGTCATGTTCAACCAAATGTTTGACAATACCAATGCCATCATCTAACCAGATCAATGGAGAAACAAATCTTCTGCAGTACTTACTAAAACCCATAAAACATACTACATTGGTCTACATGTCCCACGGTGCCCATGAAAGGGCAGAACTGTCCTCACACATGCTGACATGGCGACCTGCCATTACCACAACCATCTGAAACTCGTCCATGCCAGCTGGTAAGCTTAAACACCCCAGCAACTGGTGAACCCTTTAGCCCATCTGGTCTCTCATGATACAATACAGCATGCTTCCTGTACCTTTTGGACTGACATTGTGTGGAAATAGAGATAACCTGCTAACACCACTCAATGTGAGACTGCAAGGTTACCTCTTACAGTGCCCCTGACTCACCGAGCAACACATTTTAAATACATTCAAACCTCACTTATGGTCACCTGGGAAATACAGCCACCTAGTCACTAATGACACATCAATTTGACAGTTCCATATTACTTTATTAATTGAAGAGTAGAGAAATTAATTCTGCTAAAATATACACCTCTCCATTCAACAGATTTCTGGCCAGTCTAAAGAGTAACTTTAGTAGAAAGGTACATAAGTTTTCTAGTAACACCTCTGTTGTTATGTAGTCTTGAATATTAAGATCTCTGGTTGTATGTAGGTTAGTTAAACAGCCAATGATCACACATTACCTAACTGGTAATATCAAAAATAGATTTAAGCGAATGTAAAATGTACAACTCAAAACATGTTGGTCAGTAGTTGCTAGCACCATATCATGACTCATCCAATCGCAAAGATCTTGGAAAGGTTGTAAACGCATCCTGATATAAATGGTTTCTCAACAATAATTCTTAAAATAACTTACAAATTGACATACCTGTGCTGTTTCTGAGAGTGTATTCGACATTAGCAAATGATGATGATTTTTCAACACAGTTCATCCATCTACCGATTTTATTTTCACTTTCTGATTTCGTGCTGTTAGCTGAGACTCACTTTCAAATGACAGTGCACCTGATTGAGAACACCAGTTTCAGCTAAACCTAGTCAGTCACCATCATTAAAAAGTGGGATGAAATCAAGAACTGGTGAAGTGTGCAGCAGGATTGGCATGTTTCTGCCCGGCAGAAATACTTTTCGTCCATTATCAATTATAGAGTTTCTATGACTTTTCATTTGAAATTTATGTGATACCAAGATCTTCCGAGTGAGATGAGCTAGCCATGAGGATACTTGCACCCATTCAACTGAGTAGAGTGTTTTAACGTGTTTTGAGTTGTACATATTGTTTTCCTTATCGATCAACACATAATTTTGGTAATACATATGTAATGTTATGTATTGTGTGTATTATATATATATATATATATATATATATATATATATATATATTATATATATATATATAATTATATATATATATATATAATTATATATTATATATATATAATTATATATATATATATATATATATATATATATATATATATATATATATAAGATAACATATAATAAAGTATTTAAGGTAATTAATGGGAAATAAAATCAAAAATATTAATAATTCATCATTACACTGGAACCTCAGTCAATAAAGTATGTAGGTGAAATAAGTGACTAATTTTATATATGTGAAAATTGTCCTCATGTTGGAAGAATAAAATGTTCAAAAAATTCTTATTTCACAACTAATAATTGTTTTTACTCACATCAACATTATAACCACCATCGGTGGTCTTCACCAGGATCACTGCTCACCAGATGGTGTGGTGAGCAGAGCAAGTTGGCAGTAAAAGAGCATGCAGACAGACATAACACTGTGATAGACTGGGAGGGGGTGAAAGTGGTGGATAGAGAGACAGACAGGTGTGCACAACTGCACATTGGATCAAAGTAGCCATCTGGATTAGAAAGATTGCAACAACTATGAACAGAGACCAGGGTGGCTAGTGGCTACAAACTCATTCATGTTTGGGACAGTCTGCTTGCCACACCATCTGGTGAGCAGTGAAGATACTGTTCCTGATTAAACCACCGATGGTGGTCGAAATGTCGATGTGAGTTTAAAATGATTAGTTGTGAAAGAAGAATTTTTTAACATCAAATAATTTTAGGTACTTTGCCGTGCAACTAATGTCAGCTGTTTTTGGATGACCTTTAATTACTGTATTACTCAGGCTTGAGAAATTCCTGGATATGCCAGTGGTGAGGTCACTTGCCCTGTTCAACTTATGATCTCATAAAAAATTTACAGTTTGTATTGACACGATACCCAACTGGAATTCGCTGATTATTAAACAGAATTTATAGGATCAGGAACTAGCAAAATAATTCCTAAACTACTAATGTAAGTTATAGGGACAAATTAAGCCATGATTCCCATGAATAAACCAGTTTGAACGGAGTTTCGGCTGTGCATGCGCCAAATCTTCTGGGTCAAAAGGCAATCGAGATAAACAAACTACACATGCCTGTTTAAGAGATACAGAAATTCAAGTTTGTCATCTTATTTCTTGATTTATGTAAATACTTGTAATTTTTAATCTTTGTCGGTATGACCGATTTTAATGAGTTTTGTTTGTGAAAGAAAGACGGAATTCAGGATTGTTTTTTTGGCATATCAGAGGACCGCCAACAACCGGTAATAAATCTGAACTAATAGCGCTGGCGTTTAGTACGCCCATTATTTCTTAGACCTGTACTGTTTGTAAGTTAAACAGCTGTATGTGTGATGTGTTCAATTCCTGGAATAAATAGATATTGAACAGAGCTTATTACATTGTCTAGTCTTGTCATTGTACTGGCCAACACTCCTGGTGGAGTCAAACGGTCAGGGTTGGGTGTGCATGCTTGTTGGGTTATTAGTCATATATCAAAGCTTGTCTAAAATGTGGTTCAGGAATGTTTGCAACAATTGCATCTCGTAGGGAATTCCAATTGCTTACTGTTCGAGGGAAATATAAACATTGATACTAGCAGTTTACTGTTTAAACGTCTTGATAAGCGCTGTACGGGCTGAGCTGGTAATATCAAAAATAGCCTATAGCAAGCATGTACAAGGTGCGGGATATTTGTTTATAAATGTCGAATGACCTATGACATTACTCACGATGCCGTGCGGCAGCGGAATTCCCAACTGGCTTATTTACTTTTACGGATATCATTAAGACTTACTCACTTAGCCTTAGCTTCAGCTACACCTACTTCCGACCGACAGTCGTCGAGTGTAGGCCTGCGCTTGTTTGTGGCACGAGATACTGTCGGATCGCGACATCCGAAACAGTGGCAAACAGAGTATTATTCTGTTCCACACGGTAGCACCTGCTGGCACTATCTGAGCGAGTCTCAGCCCAGGTTCTCTCAAATGGTCACCTTGAGCTCGGATCGGGAACGGGCAGGGCAGGGCACCTTCTCCCCGGTCGAACTAACAACGTCCAGGATAATCTTTACACTATAGGCAAAGCCAAACGTAACTGTAGATCACGGCCGCAACTGCAACGATCACAACTGAATGTAAACATATTTACCTCATACAAACTTGTTTACAATTACATGTTGCTTTCTGCCGCTGACTGTTGGCCGCAAACGTTAAACGCCACCAATCTTTGCTTTCGTATTTAATTTGCACAGTATGTTTCGGTTCCTGGAAAGCGCAGAATTTGTGGTACAGTTGCACTGAAGCTGTGTCAGTTAGCACATGAATTATACTGTTATACTAATAAAGCAATTCAATATTACGACTGTAGTATTTTAAAATACGAATGTGTACATTCGAGATAAGTCGTTGTTGTTCGGCAATATTCGCAAGATGTCACTTGACACATGTGTGTTATTTATTGTCCACTAGGTGGAGCCACAAATAAAGTTGGCTCGTCACTGAACTACATTTACAGATATAATAATTTACTGTAGCTTATTTTTGGACTCGTATAAATCATACAAACAAACATAATCAGCAAATAAATGATATAATACACGATTCCAGGCTGGTAGTGGAGCAAATTAAGCTTGTAGCCTGTGAATTGAAAGAATGATAATAACCGTTTTAAGCTGAGCGTTAATTTGCTTGGATTTGAATTGGATTCCAAATGACAGAATTTACCTTTATATAACAATTAAACTGTCAGTATATAGTGTGCCTTCTGTGAATGTACACGCACACGCACACGCACACGCACACGCACACGCACACGCACACGCACACGCACACGCACAAGCACACGCACACGCACACGCACACGCACACGCACACGCACACGCACACGCACACGCACACGCACACGCACACGAACAGGCACACGCACACGCACACGCACACGCACACGCACACGCACACGCACACGCACACGCACACGCACACGGACACGCACACGCACACGCACACGCACACACACACACACACACACAACGTAAGCACCTCCTTCCGGCCTACTTATAATAAGAAGGAATTTATTCGACAACAACATAATTCATTCATTCACCTTAATTAATTATAATAAAAAATATACAACTGTAAATCATAGTTCTGAAGTGGAAAAGGGTAAGAGTGGGTATGTTAAATTACTATGTTATTTAAAACACTCGCCCACAATTAAACTTTATGGAAATATAATCCAAAATACATCACAACAACAACCGTTAGTTGTCGAGGTGTGATCAGTGTAGGCCCCTATATACTATTTAAAAGGGTCATGCAGTGACATTAGTTGTCACGATGTGACCTTTGGGTAGAAGTGTGTCGTTTGTAGTCAATGTGTGGCCAGTGTAATGTAAAATCACATCTTATGATATCAGATCAGATCAGATCAGATCAGGTCTGGTATATAATTTATGAAATAAAAATTACTGTTACTAATACTACTGCTGCTGCTGCTGCTGCTGCTGCTGCTGCTGCTGCAGCTACTATTGCTGCTGCTGCTGCTGCTGCTGCTGCGACTGCGACTGCGACTGCGACTGCGACTGCGACTGCTACTGCTACTGCTACTGCTACTGCTACTGCTACTGCTACTGCTACTGCTACTACTACTACTACTACTACTACTACTACTACTACTACTACTACTACTACTACTACTACTACTACTACTACTACTACTACTACTACTACTACTACTACTACTACTACTACTATAGTTTGAATTAACTCCATAACATAACAAGTCTTGTGTTTTCCTTTAATATATACTGGCA
>OZ024856.1:31856065-31861065 GCA_964017155.1 Oasisia sp. SBJ-2009
AAGTCGTAGGGATTTGTGCGAGTGTCGTCACATCAAGTTGAATATTTCCCTAAATAGTGTAACTTTATGTATATCGTTAATGCCAAGTGTCGTTCTTGCGATATACATACGATACTGCTAATAGGCAAGTTGACTGTTGTGACTACAGTATCCAGGTCGGCCACGTATGTACTGATTGACCTGCTACAATAGCATTTGTCTACGCCGTTATGCTTATACCAACCAGCTGACAAGAACACACATTTAGATTACCTAAATAGTTGGTCGCAGTAGTTCCTGGTCCGGGCAGCGGCACCAGGAAGAGTGGCCAACCACAGAGGTCAATCTGAATCACCAGATTGTCTTGCAATAAGGTCTCGATGACGTCAACGTCTGACCATGACCAGCCGGCTAGTGCACTCGGCTCTTGGTGTTGACCTCCGCATTTAGCCCAGTTTGCGTGCGCTTAATTGTGCGTAACTGAACCCTAACCGTTTGCATTGTGTTTGGTTAACAACTCGACGGGGCGAGCCCCTGTGGCGGGTCGGTTATTTTGAGAACGCCGGCGTTCTACTGGAGCAGACAATAGGCCTTTAAGAGTGGCTTTGGACCGAGTCTGAGAAGCGAAAGGTCGGTCATTTTCAATATGGTGATATTTCAATGTAGGTACGAATCCAGTTGTCGGGTTTCGTCACTATTTTAACACGAACAATTAAAACATTGCGCAACACCTGCATACCGTTTTGCATAACCAAGTTTGTCTACAGGCATGTCAAGAGGGCGTGGTAGGTCTAGCTGTCAGACCATTCTTTTCCGCATTCTACAGAAAAGTTTGCTGTTAACAATAACAGCGGCATATATTTTTGTCACAAAGGAACACTTTTGGCAACTCGAAGTACAACAACATATATTGCGACAGATGCAACAAACTTGTGCGTCAACGTTTTGAATGATTCACAGGTATTTTTGGGACACATGATGGGTTGGGCAGGGAAGATCAGTGGCAGAGCTAGTCAATGGGAAGTCAGTGGTCTCTCGGTTATGGTGGCACATTTTGTAGACGTAGCCAAAAAGTATTCCGTTGAGATGCGAGGGCGAGTTTGGGAATGCAAACCCAAACCATCTGCAAAACGAGAACACTAACTCTAGGGTGCAACGTTTGTTTTGTTTTACTAAACAACCTTAGTTTTTAGTGCCTTTACAATAATAATGTTATGCTGCAGAAAAGGGTCGAAAACCATAATTGCCGCTTTATGTCGGAACGAGATTGCCCTACGAGGATATGGCAAACATCAAGAAAAACACGCCGATCTACTTCAGTCTCGTGAAAACAACCGATTTCCAGTGAAATTCCTCAATACATTTAACCAGCAGAGCGAATAATCCGTACAAAACATGCTTTGCGAAATTCATAAAAAAAACATGTGTGGTGTGGCATAAACCTGTTATACACAGTAGCTGTGCAGTTAATCTTGTTCAGACATTTACATTGACATTACATCGTAGAAAAAAGTCAACGTGTTTTAGTTGGCTTACTAAGTGCAAGATTTGCAATTGCCAATGCCGGATAGTTTTAGATGATAACCATGAAATGGTTTATTTATATAAGCTTACCTTAGTACGGTTGCATATGCAGTATACATATATAAAAGGTTAAACAGAATAAAATATATATATAGCCTAAATATTATGCAGAGAAGCATTCCGTAGATTACAAATAAAATATACATACATATGTGTGCATGCATATGTCTGTATGTTTGTGTTTATACAAATAACATAACTCCCGTACCGTATGTGTTGGAGCCAGCCACGACGTGCAGTTTTCCATTGCGACAACGGGTGTGTTCACGAACTGCTGACCGCGCGCAGACATACAGTTCTTATCGTGCGCAGTTATGCGCAGCGCATTTTCTCGGAAGGCGAAACAGCGAAAATATCGTAAACCGGTAATGCGTGATCAATTTACAGAAAAAAGACGACAAACGCGGTAGAATTAATCACGATTGTTATACATTGACACGGATGCACCAGGAACACACGACCAGGAAGTGATGATAAACTGCAATTAGAGGACTTCCTGAATTTATAAACAAAGACCAAGTGTAATTGAACACTTCACAACTACTGTAATAACCTTTACGCGATATAAGAATAACTCAAGCATGACTATTTATCTACTTTTGTACACACCTGCATCCATTATGCGGTGTGTTTGTAATTTTAAAGAAACACGATAATTTTAATATGGTGTTATTAAAATATTGCTACAACGGTATGAAAGCGCCATCTGTCGATCAATTGATGAGAACTCCAGTTTCCCGGAAATGCTTATTGCGAAAACAAAAGTGAAACTACCGCTGCTGGTGGGTTTTCCTGGTCATGGAATGTAATTGAATGAAATGCGTCTTACATTGAGGCCATGCCAGACTACACCATAACAACTAACATTGTCGACAACCTAAAACCACCATAATACCGTGCGAGAAAATGTACTTTTTCGGCGACCGCGATCCTTGTTTTATCTTTACCTGTCGTATTACTGCAGTGTAGAGTGACAGATGCATGGTGCCCGTGCTGCCACTCACGTAGGCTGGCTACATCCAAGATTGGCATCTCATGTTCGAAAGCTACTAGTTGTCTAGGACAGTGGTTGCAGCTTTCGCCAGTAGCCCTACATTCCCCGCTGGCACTGGCTGTGAGACAGGGGACGACGTACAGATAACAGAACACATATGGGTCAGAAGAATGTACAGCGTAGACGGCAGAGTACGCCAGAAAGACTGTAGAAAGATGTAGGAATTGAAAGAAAATATTTATATAGAAACACCCATAGATGAAAGTAGTCGGAAACTGAATGAGATGAGTGAGACACGCGCAAAGCAGAAGTTGGGAAATGGCTTGCAAACGACGGAAACGAGACCTGGGAAGGGCTCCTGTTTCCTACTCTCTCCTAATTTAGGGCGGGCGGGCGGGCGGACGGACGGACGGACGGACGGACGGACGGGCGGGCGGGCGGACGGACGGACGGACGGACGGACGGACGGACGGACGGACGGACGGACGGACGGACGGACGGACGGACGGACGGACGGACGGGCGGGCGGGCGGGCGGACGGACGGACGGACGGACGGACGGACGGACGGACGGACGGACGGACGGACGGACGGACGGACGGACGGACGGACGGACGGACGGACGGACGGACGGACGGACGGACGGACGGACGGACGGACGGACGGACGGACGGACGGACGGACGGACGGACGGACGGACGGACGGACGGACGGACGGACGGACGGACGGACGGACGGACGGACGGACGGACGGACGGACGGACGGACGGACGGACGGACGGACGGACGGACGGACGGACGGACGGACGGACGGACGGACGGACGGACGGACGGACGGACGGACGGACGGACGGACAGATAGGAAGAGTAATGACCCTTTCAAACTAATTTACTTGAAAATGGTCAGCTACGTCGGTGGCACGTTAGCTTTCTGTAGGAGTATCTTTAGTTGCAGTTTCCTTGGGAAACGGTCTGTCAAATAATGAACCGTTTGGTTGACATTAACAAATGCAAGCGACGGAAACGTGCATATACGGCCACGGGGGGTTCCAACATGGAATTCTTTTTTGGAGGTGGTTTATAATAGTGCGATTAATTCGAACCCTCCCACCCAAGAAGACATGAAGCAAATGTACACGATTTTTTTGGGTGCAAATCTGCAGCGAGTTATGCGGGAGAATGAAGGGTGCGAACAGAGAGGGCGTTCGTTTTGGGCATATAATTATTCCGAACCTCTTAAAAAATGTGTGGATTTTAATTGAATTCTGAACAAATTTCATTGAGCAGCTGAAAGGAATAATTTATAACTACGTTGCATGTTCAGCGGGACAGCGGGGGTTGAGTGAATGTTCGAGGGGGTTCGTATTTTGAAAGGAGAAGTTTGTGAAAATGTGGTGGATGAATCGTTGAACCCCCCTGGTTCCGAGCCAGCAGTGGGTGTATCGACGACTAGAGGAGATTTCCCTGTAAATAAAACATCTGAATGGACCCGGGAAGATCATACAATGTTTGACACTAATTACACTAATTTATCTAATACTTGTCATAATAAAGAGGCCAATATATCCATAGACATGCGAATAAATGCGATATTTGTCTACGAACGTATACTCTGAAAGCTTCGATATGGAATTAACTGAAAACGGCACCGCTTTTTACCAGTGAGCGCTTAGCCTATTTTCGGCGTCACCAAAATGACTAAGAATTTCCAGAACCAGACGACGAACAATTTACGCCAGATGCTGCTTGATTTGAAACCCATTTGTTATTAGACCTGGCCTTTCAACGTGTGGAAACGTTTGGCGTATATTAGTAATTTTGTCTCGAGGACACAACGCAACACGAATCAACTGAGAGCGACTCACGATAACACTGGCAGTTACACCGTGAGGGTGGTGACAGTTACACCGTGGGGGTGGTGACAGTTACACCGTGGGGTGGTGACAGTTACACCGTGAGGGTGGTGACAGTTACACCGTGGGGGTGGTGACAGTTACACCGTGAGGGTGGTGGCAGTTACACCGTGAGGGTGGTGACAGTTACACCGTGAGGGTGGTGACAGTTACACCGTGGGGTGGTGACAGTTACACCGTGAGGGTGGTGACAGTTACACCGTGAGGGTGGGGATAGTTTTACCGTGGGGTAGTGACAGTTACAGCGTGAGGGTGGTGACAGTTACAGCGTGAGGATGGTGACAGTTTCACCGTGGGAGTAGTGACAGTTACACCGTGAGGGTGGTGACAGTTACACCGTGAATGTGGTGATAGTTACACCGTGGGGGTAGTGACAGTTAGACCGTGAAGATGGTGACACTTACACACCGTGAGGGTGGTTGGTGACAGTTACACCGTGAGAGTGGTGACAGTTACATCATGAGAGTAGTGACAGTTACACCGTGAGGTTGGTGACAGTTACACCGTGGGGGTAGTGACAATTACACCGTG
>OZ024856.1:31866065-31893565 GCA_964017155.1 Oasisia sp. SBJ-2009
AAGATGTAGCAGATTACTGTGAATGCTGGGGTAGGTAGAACGATTGATAGAGAAAAGAGAGAAGAGAGACAGAGAGACAGAGAGACAGAGAGACAGAGAGACAGAGAGACAGAGAGACAGAGAGACAGAGAGACAGAGAGACAGAGAGACAGAGAGACAGACAGACAGACAGACAGACAGACAGACAGACAGACAGACAGACAGACAGACAGACAGACAGACAGACAGACAGACAGACAGACAGACAGACAGACAGACAGACAGACAGACAGAAAGACAGACAGACAGACAGACAGACAGACAGACAGGCAAAGAAAGTAGTGCAATATAAGTGAGGACAAAAGATAATGAACAGATGAAACTGAAATCGATGACCGGAACCAAGCCTCACCCCTCACGACAAGGAAGCAGGAAGAGGACAACCAAATGTGTCATTGTGTGTAAACTGTGTTTTGTGGAATACCGCAACGCAACGCACGCACGCACACACACATCCTTATTGATCTTGGATGGCGTTGAAATTTGGAATTAAAACACTGTCGTTTAAAATTTAGGCAAAATTATAATGGCGAAATCGACGTGGGTCCGGATTCAATGTCTAGTTATTTTAGTTTCATTGGTGCTCCATTTGACCAATGGGTTTAGCCGGCTGGGCGTGATTCTGATGTAAGCCCTGTTTAATAATAATTAGACAATTTCTATTGCGCCTAAATCCTTAGAAACCAAGCTAAGAGGCGCAAAAAAAATGCAAAAGGCTTAATCGATCTCAGAGTTAAAAAAAACAGTTCACGTTGTCAACAGATTGATTGATATGCAATATGGTGGACAGGGAATGTTGTAAAGGTATGTTTTAACTGATGGCGGAATTTAGCAATTTATTCAACTGATCTAACACTAGAAGGAAGCATATCCCAAAGAGTAGGTACAGCTACAGAAATGCCATAGTCCCAATATTGCTATTGACTTTAGAGTCAATAGCAATATTGGGACTATGGCATTTCCCAGAAAATGCCAAGTAAGATATAATACATATCCTAAAGACGACACGATATCGGACAAAAACCAATGCAGACTTTAGAAGCGGCATAGAATGAGTAAAACGTGGAGACATAGTCACTACAGTTGGCACTGCTAAGCAATTTTGAACACGTTTTAATGTTGTGATATCCTTGAAGGCAATATTTTTAAAACGTGAATTACAACAGTCTAGCCTACTAGTGACTAGCGCAGTTGCAATAGATTTTGCAACAGAAAGAGGCAAATACCGACGAATCGAGGCAAAATCACGAATATGAGAAACAGGGCATAACACGTTCGACAATTCCGAGAAATGTGTTCTCTAAAATCAAAGTTATCGTAAACAAATGACTCCTAAATTCCAAGTTGAAACTGCCGATATAGCTTACTGACTAAAGCTAGGATTCCATATGTAGGCCTACGGATGCGGCAAAGCGGTATGCGGCATCCGAACAGGACATTCAAAGGAGTGACGTAAGTACAGACGTGTTGTCCCAACTTTCACAAATGGTGGCCGGGATTAGCGTGAAGGCAGGCCCTCTAGTAGCATTATATATTTGTCATTGCAGTTTGAAACATGCCGTTGCAAAAACTACCACCATTTCATTCAAAATAGAAGTCAGCGTAGCAAAAGTACTTCTCGTCTTGCTGTAGTTCACAAACTAGATGATTGTATGCACAATATTGACTCCGTTTTAATGACGTCATTTATTGTTGCTTTAAGACTAGTAATAGTCGGGGCGCACGGGTCCATATTTTGGAGGTAGTGGACACCTCGTGCTATTTTTGGTTGTCGTGTATTTTATTAAACGTCAAACCCTCCCGAACAATATTCCAGAGGGCAACCTTCTCAAATCAGTGTACCTCACTCCGAAAATTGCGTTTATATTCATGCCCTTAATGGCCCAGTTGTATACATTTCTCTTTCCCAATTTTCACAGTAACTCTATAACAACAAATTTAAGTGTAGTATCAAATAATCAGGAATGACGAGAACTATTATTTATGGCAATAGCTTTTTGATACGTTTATTTTTCAAGATGCCAGATACAAAACATTGGACAAAATAACGATAAATCAGTTCGGTTTCCCAGTTGACATCACACAAAAGGAGTTATAGTTACCTTAATATGTAATCAATATACTTATGTAATATATCAAAATGATGTGCATTCAATTACCTACTGAATACTGCAAAGCAATAGTAAAATAGTGCTACGTTATACGTAATCACGAGCCAAACATCTACCCAACCCCCTAAGTGTTGCGCAATCGTGACGTGACGCAAATCGGAGTATATTTCATTGATTGTATAATTTTCGCGTTCCTTGGGGTAATATACAGTATTAAAGACAGAATACTGATGCATAATCTACTGCTGGTTATTAATGCGATGTTTCTTAAGACAACATAACATTATGATAACATTATTCGAAAATAAAAACATACTAAGGTGGTATTCAATAATATCTTAAAGATTGTTCTGAATCATCTGTGTCACTCTTGTCACAGCCATTGTTTTCAACAAGAGTCCGAACAGGTATTACTCGCCTACATTTGGTATCGTTCCGTTTGCACTTGCAAGCAGCACAACGCGGCACTTGGCATTTAGCGCAAGAACAATTACAAGGGCATTTGCTGGCGACACGTAACTTGTATACCATTGTGAAAGTTCTGGTAATGGCGGCACCGTCAAAGATACTGATTCCAAATGTGTGGAACCCGTCTTCCAACCGATATCAAATAATTTCTCCTCAAGTGAGTCTCTTTCAACACAGCTGTCAATTAACCTCAAGCCTTACAGCCTTGACGCATCGATCCATTTGACTCAAACAAAGCTTGCGGTACCTTAGAACATTCATATTCTCCGATGGTTTCCTCAAGATTGACATTTCCCCCAATACCTTTCTGGTGAAGAAGGCGTATCAGCATGACAACTTCATTGATCAGCTGCTACGTCTGCTTCTGCAGCACAGTAAGATGTTATTGGGGATGCAGTTCTTCAAATATGCTGTCACGTACCGTTTGGACTTTGAGGTGTCATTCAAATATTTCTGGAGCTCAGTTTGCAAATATTTTTCACAGTTTCCAGAGTTTTCATGATAGTTACAGTGGCTCACTGTTTCGTGGCAATATTTAGCATGTTGCTGGAGTCTACCGTGACGGGATTGATCATGTGCTGTTTTTATGCATGCTTGATTGATCATTTCGTGGTTTCCATCTTCGTGGGATTGTTAGACTGCAGATGGTTCATCACTTCTTTGAAATGGAATGATACCTCAGATACACAGGCTTTGTGTAATGCTACTTGGTTCGTACTTTAGCATCCAGGGCTATTTATGTAAGCCCACTCGCACTTTCCTTCACATCTATGCTTTATGTCTGCCCATGAGCTATGTCAGAAGTGATACATTTGAATGACCCAGCTTTTTTCGCACATCATATTGACCTTTCGTGAAGTACTGATATACATATGGTGCTGGGTTCTTCAGGTTGTTCATTTCCTTTAGGCACATTGGCAGCGAATAAATGTAGTTGTGGTGACCAGCAGCAACAACAAATGGGAGCATGTTATTATACTAAACCAAATTTTCCCAATTGCCCAGTTTCCCATTGTTCAAATGCACCCGTGCCTCCCGTAGTCATTTGTGTTCAAAACCTTTGTTAGCCGTTCCTTGCTTACACAAACCAGTTTCTATAAGGATAAGACTCCACATAATTTTTCCAACTGCGCCTATAGCGTTTACAGTGAGATGAAACTACACACATGACAATAAGATGCCAATGTCATCATCAGGTGAAGCTTGCTCTCGTAGCCCATATGAAATATCGTGCAAAGCCTGATCAGCCATAGCTACTGTGTGTTTCACCCCAAACTTATTGGCCAGCTTTGCTGTATATTCTAAGCGGATCTATTTGAACAGAATGGATCATTAAACCATATATAAAGCATGTGGCTGGCACTGTTGAAGCCAGTGTTGTGTAGAAAGCATTCCAACATTGATAGTGGTTGCTTCCGAGCTCTACTTTCTTTATGGATAACGAACGGCAAAATTGCCATGCCACAATCATCAACTGAAACTATTGATCACATGTAGGTTGCAAATATATAGTCCTCATCTTCACAGGTAATCTGGCTTTAAGCTTTTCGCACAAAGAAATGCAGTGTGGTTCAATTTGAGAAGGTATGGCGCTCGACAACAAAAAGATTCAATACGTTATGATGATAACAGTGCGAAATTCTTCGTCCTTGCCGTCACCAAATTGTTATCTTCAACAATCAAAATAGCTTATGCAGACGAGAAGTTACCGTTTTTAACACATTGTCAAATATAGTGATTTGACATGTATATGTCACATTCCATATCATTGGTAATCATAAGTGTCCGTTGTGTTTATTTTGTTAGTTTGGTATTTGTTGTCGGTAAAACACCGTAGACACCAAACTGATACGCTGCAAAACATGTCATTCAAACATGATAACATACTTCATGTATTTGAAAACAAGAATACGTTATATTTAATTTACTTATTAGACGCAACGTATTTATATATTCAAGTTATTCCAGAGATGATGTTAAAATCTAACGTCAAACCAAAATGAGGTGGAGAAGTATACACTGTATGTTGATTCAAGAATAAGTGATGTTCAAATGTATTTTACAATTATATGGTATAAACCAACCGAGGAATGAACGGGGATACCTTTTATATGTTCACTCATTATATAGCTTGATTATGTAGTAAGCTGACTACGGTACATTTATATGAAATCGACGACAAAACGGAAATGTTTTTCTATTTATTCTTCAATTGTTTGTTTCTCGTTGCCTTAAAATATATACATTTCTATAATATATTTGTGGTCTTTATTCCTCTCACCATTCCGGATATATTTTGGTACAGATACTAGCTAATTTCATTAAATAAACCCTGACAATTTCATAATTAGCCATTGTGACTTAACAGTCATTCAGACACCTTCAGGCCTGAATTGAAGTTTAATTTTCAAGTGCCGTGTTGTGTTTCTTGGCCATACGATGGGAAAGATATCAAATATGGGCGAGTAATACTTGTTTGAATTCTTGTTGAAAAAAAAATGGCTATGACAAGAGTGAGACAGATGACTCAGAACAATGTATAAGATGTGATTGAGTAACACCTTGATGTGTTTTTTATTTCGAATAATGCGTGTTATCATAATTTTATATTGCCTTAACAAACATTGCATTAATAGCCAGCAGTAGGGTAAGCATCAGGACTGTCTATACTAGTGTATTATTACACTAAGAAACGCGAAATTGATACAATCAATGAATTCCACTCCGATTTGCGTCACGTCACGATTGCGCAACACTTAGGGGGTGGGGTACATGTTCGGCTCGTGATTGCGTGTAATATAGCACTATTTTACTACTGTTTTGCATAATCCAGTAGGTAAATGAATGTACATCATTGTGATGTATTACATAAATATCTTGATTACATATTAAGGTAATTATAACTCCTGTTGTGTGATGTCAACTGCGAAACCGAAATGATTTTTCGATATATTGTCCAATGGTTTGTACCTGGCTTCCTAATAAATAAACATATCAATACGATATTGCCATACATATTAGTTCTCGTCATTCCTGATTATTTGATACTACACTTAAGTTTGTTGTCACACATTTACTGTAAAAATGTGGGAAGAGAAATATATGCAGCGCGGCCATTAAGAGAGCACATAAGCCTGAATGTAAATGCAATTTTCGGAGTGAGGTACACTGATTTCAGAGGGTTGCCCTCCGGAATATTATTAAGGAAGGTTTGAAGTTTAGAAAACGACAGGGCAACCAAAAATAGCACGAGGTGTCCACTTCGACCCCCGTGCGCCCCGACTATGCACGAATAACAGTTCGAGCCTAAAGAATTCAAAGATAAACTGAAAAAGTAAACAAACAGCGCGTGCACGTAATTAGCCCGATTACATCACATGCCTGAGTTGCATGTCACCGCCCCTTATCGATCCTGTAGGCTCCCCATTTTACTAGTTATTCCCATTTTGTGTCAAAACATTACGTCAATCCAAAATGAGGGGTGATGTATATGTTAGTTCAAAAACATGTGATGTGCTGATACATTTTACATTGTCTTGGTATATAACAAAAGAGGAATGAATGGGGATCATTTTGATATGTTAACCATATATTTTGAATATATATTAAGAGAACTACGGTAAACGTTACATGATGTCGATGACGAAACGGAAGTGTTTATTTTAACATATTGCTGAATCTGTTGCCTTAAAATGTGCATTTCAATAAGATATTTATTGTGTTTATGCTCCTCTGCAATACGAATAGTTTGCCATAAAAACTAGCTTTGTAACCCTAAACAAACTATGAGAAAAACAAATTGCAATTGTGACTAAACGGCCATTCCGACACCCTATACGTCTGAATTTAAGTGCGATTTTTGGAGTGAGGTACACTGATTTCAGAGGGTTGCCCTCTGGATTATTGTTAAGGAAGGTTTGAAGTTTAGAAAACAACAGGGCAACCAAAAATAGCACGAGGTGTCCACTTCGACCACCGTGCGCCCCGACTATAAGTGCTTGTCTTAATATGTTAGACATTATATTTGTATCCTAATTACTTATTATATAATCTTTTAAATTTCAATATAATATCATACGTAAAGCATAATTATAAAAATAATATATAATATTAGCAGGCAGCTGCCGCACTTGTCTCCACTTTAAAATATTAATGATTAATTATTAGCGTTATTGGCTTGATTCTAACCATGGTATTATTAAGTATTGATAGTTAGTAGTACCCTAAAAATTATTAGACACAAATACCAGTAGCAATTGATAGCTGACGTTGAGCCAGAACTATTAGATATGAGCTGGGGGATAATAACACCACCGTGTCTTGTGTTGATCTGCTTCCAAATGCAAAATACATATAATATTTAAGTATTGCTTAATAGAGTTGAAAGCCAGCTTTCCAGACAGAAACGCTAAACATCGGCAGGCGTTCTCTCGGCACAGAGACCACTGGATATATATGTCTACTAGGGTGCACAATTACAACTTGCGCTGAGACGCGTAGGGCCTATGTGAGGCGGGTACTGGTCGCAAACACATGTCCTTGCAGCCAATGGACCTTCCCATCTAACGAGCCCAGGAAGTCCAACCTTATTCATGATATAAACAAAAGCATTGTATGACATAATATTATGCAATCTGCTGGTCAGTTACAGTAAATCCAGCCCCCATCACATTCACTGTAACCACCTGCTGCGGTGTCACATGCATCTGTATAATATACAATCGTACAAGGTACATTGTCCACGCTAAGGGGTGACCTATTAAACGAGTCCATAAACCTTTCCCACCACTGAATACCAAGCCGCACCGCTGGCATTAAAACACATTTAGGCTATGGCTTGCCGAAATTAAAGGGCGAATCGCATCTTAAATTCGCCGGAGGAATACGACACCCACTGCCCAGTTAAATTCACGTGCTAGGCCTTGTAATTGTTTCTTGCTTGTCCGCTTACGCTTTGTAAAAGCTTGCAACCCTACTCTGAGACTTGCTAACTGTTCATGTGGTAGACGTTTGCACATGCTAACAGTATCTGTTTCAATCCTCAGGAAAGTGATACAATGAATAGGATCGACTACTTTGTTCCAGTTTATACAAAACATAAACGTTGCAATATATCTCTATATCTATGTCAATATTACCAAATCCTTCGATGTTGACACTTTCCTATATGAATTGAATATTACTAAACATTTCTCTTTCCGTCTTTTGCACTTGGAATAGCGCGATGCACAGTATAGCGTCAGTCACTCATTGTCATTGACGATGTATCTGTGGACATTCACATTGTCATTGTCGTCGCCATCGGCATCGGCGATTGACGTCGATGAAATGTTTTTTTTTTTTTAATCCAGGAAATACAAAATATCTGATTAATTTACTCCACCTTTGCTTCTCAGTTTCCACTTTGGGAAATCGATAAAAAACGACAACTGTGACTATCAGAGTAATGGTTAAAGGTCAAGAAAGTAACACAATACCAGAGGCAGAACTAATAGGCACCCGAGCTGGGGCTCTACAACACACAGTGTTCTCACACGGATTTGAAAAGCAAAACGCAAAGCATTTATGATAACTCTCCTGTGGTGATTAGAGTGAAGAGTTGTTTAACATTTTGCGCAATATATTAAAATTACGTTTGCTCAAATCACTGTCACGGATTATGGCGCACTGCAGTTATGTGATTTGCTTTTGCTATAAAAACATGCCTTAAAACTTGTTTGCCTCGTATTATTTTGCAACAAATAACTTTACTGAAAGGTTAAAACTATGTCTGCTATACATTATTCAGTTTACATTTTGAACACAAGCTTCCCACGTTTCATGTGCGCAAAATCGTGGCAATAGATTCCAAACGCTGCATCCCCATACAGGTCAATGCGTAAATATTGCAGTAAATTACTAACCGATCCCGTTGGTTGCTGGTCCTGCTTGTTGAATTATTGGTAAGTGCGTTGGCCTAGGTGTCACTTTAAAGTCAACGACAGCGTATTCGCTTATAAGGTCAATACAAATTGCACAACTGGTACCTTTATTAGCGTCATCGAAACACTCAGATACACTTTGACAACTTAGTAACATTGGGCAACGGAGAATTTGCCGTAATTCTGAATGCGCTAGACTAGAGTCTAGACTAGTCTGTAACTAGTGTAATCTTAAATCTAGTATTCGCAAAGAACATACGCGACCTCTTCTCTCCTGCGTTGGTTAACTTTACGCAAAATGTTCGCCTTATTTACGCAATGTCTATCTACCGATAACAGCAGTAACGAAGAATCTAAATTATGCTGCTTCGCCGCCTTATAGTATCCCAAACTTATATATTATCCCAAAGTCGGACATCCGGGCATTCGTCGTGACGTTATTAAAAACCTTCGACCTCGGCACCTCTTGTCTAGGACTAGGGAGTGGTTGTGTTTCATGTGTTTGTTTGTATTCGTCGGTGGTGATTGTGATTGTGACATTACACCGATTTCGAGATAATTAAGTTAACGGCGTGTCCGTTTTGTAAGGCAATGAAGCATTCCTCTCTTCTTACTACTTCAGTCCATACCAATCATTGTTCAAGCTCCTTCCCATACCGGCATACGGTCTTCTTCCAGTTCTTGTATTTGTCCATTTGTCTTGTTCTCATGTTATATGTTGTTTAGACTACTTACTCTCTTTCGGCAGCTCGTCTTGACCAAGATATTCTTAGCACCGCGTACACGGGGCCTTAGTTGAGGAGAGCTGCCTCCTTGGTCGTAGGTGTTGGTGTTGTTATCCTAACATCTCCCTACACGCTGGCCAGTGCGTGCAGGAAACAGGGTGAACAAAATGACCTAGTCCTAGGGCTAGGTTTATACACGGTGACTATATCAGTACCGAACCGCTGACCGGCCATCACCGGGATTCGAACCCTGGTTCCTCCGGTTGGCAGTCCTGCACAATATGCGATATCAATTCAACACGAAAACTGACACTCAATAACATTATAACGCTTTATTCTATGCAAGCAAGTTTACAGTATCCTATGTCAATAAACATGTTTTGGTCATTGGCATGACGTCGACAAAAACAAATTGCCCATACTATTGCTAGGATGTTCAAGAAGATGCATTCAGTCAGTTGTTCTGGGGAGACAGAGACAATTCAATCCACCATGCAGGAATTTAGAAGGAAACACTTTATCAATCGATTCTTCAGTATGTGATTGATAACGGGGTCGTCATCGGTAGCATGGTGATCATGCTGAGGAGCATAAGGGGTGAGAAGCATAACAAGTAGACCCACACAATACTCGATGTCTATCTTGCAAATATGAAATGCACCTAAGAAGACAGCGCCAGCAGTTCTTGCACTGTTAATTAATGGAAGCATTCTTGTATAGAAAACTAAGCAGCGGTCCAACCATGTCTCTGCCTGTCTGGCAACTGAGTCAAAGTCCATAATAATGCATGATGCAGAATAGCATCATTTGTATTATAAAGGGTGACCGCTCCAGATCGCCAGCTGTCCTATGTTCTGAGTGGGACACACAATGATTTAAAATAAGGGCTATCCGGTTCGCGCCTTCGCCTCTCCGAATAAAAAATATGTGTGAACTGGACGAAATGACCTATATGAAAACATTACGTGTTGTTTTTTGGCCATGCAAATAGATTACAACAGTTTAAGCAGTGCAGTATTATAGTAATGCAATAAAAAATGAAACATTGATCCTCATAAGCCTGCATGCGTACTATGTGGATAGCTAGTCACATACAATAAAAATGATACATGATATTAATGATGCAAACGCTACTTTGAAAAGGAGGATCTTCTGCTCAGATTTAAATTAGCCCAATGATGTGTGTCTGGTAGCACTTATCGGCAGAGCGTTCCACACCGCTGCCGCCGCGTGAGCAAATGTACAGTCGCCAGCTTTGCTGTGTGATCTCGGACAAGTTAAGCATTAGAGTCAGGTGACTGAAAACGTCTGGCTGGCGAATAAACACGTACAGGCTGTTGCATGTACACAGGCGAAAGGTCTTCATGCAGTGCCTTGAATGTAAACACAGCGATCGTGAAAGCAATGCGTTGTTGTACAGGTAGCCGGTTCAGTTGGCGCAGATTGGTAGTCGCATTTTCATTACGAGCCTGTCTTGGAGTTAGTTATAAAACGTGCTGCCGCGTTCTGAAATCGCTGAAGTCGAACGATGTTATTGTTTGCGGTACCGGATAGCAGCTAGTGTATTGCAGTGGTCCAAATGAGATGCTACCATGGCGTTTACCGCACATTCCGCTGTTGGTTGAGTCAGGTAACGGTGAATCAACCCGATGTTGCGCAGATGCAGCGAGCAAATGCTGGTCGTAGGCCCTACATGACACTTGCACTTTCATATCCTGGGGTTTAGCAAGATGGGCATCTAATTGACGTCCTGGTTGATAATGACTCGCACGTTGTTTTAATGTCACTGTTGAACGAATCGACAGCAAACGCGCGGTAATTGCATTTTACTAAATATATTGGTTTCTTTGTTACCCTGGTGATATTCACTACGTAGTGCACCGAGTGCTGACCTGATGTAGACATCAGCGTAACGGCAAGTGAAGTAACAAGATGGTTGTTTTATAGGTTATTAGGAAGTCTAACGTAGAATGTGTTGTAAGGTGGTATGAATCAATGAGTTGCACAAACGGTCGGGCCTTTGCCTCAAGGTCGTATCTGATGTTAAAGTCACCAACAATGCTTGTTGGATTAGTACTTAACGATAGAAATGCGGTTTTGGAGTTCCGAATCCACGACAGGCTACGCATTTACATCCGTCTACTTTTCATTGCTTTATCTCTGGTCCACTGCAATCCATCTGTAAGTCAGAGTGTCCATACTTACCTCTAGCTTCTTTATACATGGCAAATATTGCAAACGTAATGGTAAAGTTCTTCATGTAATCAGTATCACACTTCAATCCGGATGGGATACCTACGAATCACACTTTTTTCGTGACGGAATACCATCAGAGCGAATGAAAGTGGTCCCATCCACATCATATTCCATGTTTATCCGAGATGATCTGGACAGTTGTGAAATGCATGCCATCGCTCTGACCGTGTGATGCAAAACGCGCAGTGGCCTAATCGTCCCACGGTGTTATTTTTGCATCAGCTGTAACCACTTCATCTAATCAGTTGAAGCGCCATTATGACAAAATGTAGTTGCAACCCGTCTCACATATGATGATGTATAGCATAATTGTCTTGGTTTATGATCACACACTGAAGTTTAGATTGTCAGAGTGTTTTGTGCAAAACTGTCCGGATGGTAGTGAATAGTCTCATTCCTCAGAACATTTGACACTTTGAGAATTCTTCAATATGATTGTATTCTGTATTTTTAAGTACTACGTTTTGGACCAGTTCGTTGACTTTCCCATCACAAAAGACGTATGTCTGTATGCAAGTATGTATGTATGTATGTATGTATGTATGTATGTATGTATGTATGTATGTATGTATGTATGTATGTATGTATGTATGTATGTATGTATGTATGTATGTATGTATGTATGTATGTATGTATGTATGTATGTATGTATGTATGTATGTATGTATGTATGTATGTATGTATGTATGTATGTATGTATGTATGTATGGATGCATGCACGCATATACGTATCTATGTATGCATGCATGCACGCACGTACGTATCTATGTGCGCACGCACGTACGTATGTATGTGCATGTGTATATATGAATACATATATGTATTCAATTTGGTATGCATGCATGTATGCATGTGTGTATGTATGTATGTGTGTATGTATGCATGTATGTATGTATGCATTTATAAGTGTAAGTACGTTAGATATGTTTCTTACATATTATGTCAGCTAACCTGCTCATAATAATATAATTATAAAGATAGAATGAGCAAACAACGTTGAAATACACATTTCGAACATAAACACATATTTATATTGGATTATTCTATACACGTATGTCAATTTCATGTTCAGCATCAGATAGCACAGAAAGTAAATGCAGAAAATAAAATATGTGGTACTGTGCATAGATGTGATCAAGTAGATGTCAAATAATGGTAAACAATAGGTAACATAATGAGGGTGACAGCCATATGTGAACAACGATGAATATCCACACCAAACGTAAAAATCAACCAATATCCGACAACATAATAAAACGTAATAGGCCGGGAACCAGGTCCAGTTATCAGGAGGATTTCTGCTAAATCTGTTTCATTATTATATCATGAAAACCTGCCTATATCTTCAGGCATCGCAAGATAACCACTCAAAACTCGGGGCTAGAAACCCCATTTGCGGGCCTGAAATTAATTCAAATATCGTGTTACTACGGGGGCCAAACATAGTCAAAGAACCACAACATTTGGCATACAACCTCTTAAGACAGTGTGGGAGGCGAGCTTTAGGAGTGGAAGAAAAGACTATGGCGTTTGCCGCAATTCAATTCCGCAGTGTGAGCCTTCCACAAAAAGAAGATGAAATGTCATTCTCCGCCTGACACGTTCATGTCGGAAATGAGTATTTTCAAGAGAAGCCTTTTAAATGAACGACATGGACTAGTGTCCACATAAACAAATTCCCACGGCCATACGCTTCGAATACGCTATATAATATATATTACGCCCGCTGTGAGTGAAGACCCTAACGTACCCCCTAAATCATTGGCATTTCAGTTATCAAATGTCGGATCTTCTAATACGGTACTATCTTTATTATATGGACAATGACCTAGATCTTGATGTTGATTTAATAATTTACTATGATGTTTAGTTTGATTGTGAAAATTTGAGTTCTGTTGAAGATTAAGGTCAACGATTTCACCCCCGCACATGGACTCCGCGAGCGCGAAAATCAAGCTATGCTTGACCATGTGGCATGTGACGTTGTGAAGCTCTGCATCACTTGGTGTCGATTGTAGACTTTGTTTCGTCATATAATCAAATGTGTGTGTGTGTGTGTGCGTGTGTGCGTGCGTGCGTGCGTGCGTGCGTGCGTGTGTGTGTGTGTGTGTGTGTGATTGAATGAGTGCACATAGTCCATACAGTCCTTATTGTAATGCTCGTTTTTCTGAAAAGGCCAAATGATACGGACAGGGGCGCCTTCGAATGAATGAATTTCCATACATTATTGTATAGTTTATAATACAGGTGTGACAAAAATCAGAATAACGCAGAAAGATGAATTACAACTCTAAACAACCAGGGTAGATAAATCCATGAGCAAGATAAGATCATTAAACGTGCACAGGAATCCTACACCAAAATATACGACAGTGAACAGAGTACCATAATTCACATCAAGCCGAAAGAAGTAACCGAGGTATGAAGATTGGGACAACATTAGGCAACGGCCTTGTAAACATCCAGACGCTAAACACAAGAGAAGATACCTTCTCTAAGAAAATTACTAAGCTGTGTACCTTATCAGAAAGACGAATACTACAACACGGAAGAACGCGAAAGAAAACACAAAAGATGCCCAAAATTACAGATTGATAGTCTCTTATCAAACGCCTATAAAGTATTCTAGAAAATAGGCTAGAGAAGAAACTCGACAAAAACCAACCAAGAAAGCAATCTGGGTTCAGACGTAAATACTCAGTGACAGACCAGTTGAACTACGTGGCGATGATTAATTATCGTCTAAGTCATCGTTCTTCTCTCGTGCCCGTCGTAATCATCCATGATGTGAATTTCACCTTTGGAACGACGTCTCCCTGGGACCACACTGGTTCCAGTTTTCCCACTCCTGTGACATGATAACCATGATCAAGAGAGGACCGTATTTCTGGGAAGTACTGTATCTATATATGGCCTTGCGCTAGATACAGACTTGGAAATGGACTCTCTTGATGTACCCTTCTTGCATTGTAGAATTGTTCACACAGAGACATACATGATAGATCAGGCTGGCGGTCGAGGCTTGAACCACAGATGTTCATGACCTTGATATCTGTGGCCAAATCAGCTTCCTTCACTCGCGGCCCAACGCCATACAGGCGAGAAGTTAACTTTTCGATGGCACATGAAAATGCGATCATCATCAATCGTCCACGTGTAACCCACTGCAGCAGAAATTAATTTTGTATAAACTTTGAGCTCTTGCTCAGTAATTTGATTGGTCTCACTTTTCCTGTGCCTTTGAAAGCTGAAATGCAGTCAGCACCAGTGAAAGCATGACTAACAGAGCTGTGATGTGTTCTTGGAAATAGTTTTCAGTCAATTCGTTGATGTGGATCAGCTTCTCTCCCATGTCCATAAGAATGTCGACCATGAACGATTTGACAGAACGCAGAAGTATGAAGAAGATGTCAGAGTCCTTTACTCTGACTCTGATGGACCTGATGTGAGACATCCTATTTTGGATGTACTTGATGTATATGATAATTCTCACATCAGTTTCTTCATAGCTAGAACATATCTGTGGTACCCGTTCCGCCAATGCCTACTGACATCCTTCAATGTTTTTTCAAATTAGTTGGACAATGGACAATAGTCGTACGGCATTTTGAATGATGACCTATGGCTAAGACCCGACTTGATAAGTCAGGGATTATATGATCATAGGAACTGATTCGATAATTGAATACCCAAATTAGGTTGGTATCTGACGACGTCTGGACTTCGTAGATAGATGTAGTCATGTCAGAACTGGATGATGCCAGCAGAGCTTGTTCATATTGTTTCCTGCCATAATACGATGACAACTCCTGAACAGTACTCTTGAGATCTCTTTGTTTTTTCCTTGAGGTAGATGTCGACTTAACAGCCTTGTGTAATTGGTGTGGGTGCTTCGGCATCTACACATAATAGTAGATCCTGCTGGTAGATACCTCTTGCTGTATGAACGGACCCTGCACATCTGAAACCAACTGATTGCAATTGTCCCTCTCACTAGAAAATTGCTCCTTCGGGTCGCCTCTTCATCACATCAGAGCTGCTAATCACTGAAGCACTTTCCACAATCGAGTTGGCCAAAGCGGTTTCTAATTCGATCGAATACGTATCTGACTCACAGTGGCCGAGTTTGTTCATCGGAGTCGTGGTGTGTTTGGATCGAAAACGATGTCTGAGTGTAGCAGGATATGTTTTTTCTTCTTACATTCGTCCGATGTTACAGTTTTGCAGATGTCTTGAGAAATGGGACGTTGCCATCATATATTTTCCCGATCAGAAGGTTCTGCTTTCCTGCTGCCTCCGCAGATTAGGCTTAAAGCAAACTGGAGGACATCTGAAGGAATCTCATCATCTGAATCAGGGAGGTAGGGAAGTGATTGGGAAGATTTCAAGTCATTCAGGATTTTCTTGGGGAGATCTACACCGACATCTTTACTCCAAACAGTATCTTCTCGGATGTATGAGAAGTTTATACTGTCTTTGAGATAGGTCTATTTTTAACCTTAGGTTATGGCTCGTTATCCCAGCATCCGCTTCATCATACCATTGTGACAAGGTTTCGTTGTATAAACATGTAAGATCTGCGAGTTTGACAATATGACCCTTTTATATAATTTCGCTTTTGATACGGTCATAAACATAACTCATGCGAAAGCGTTTTCAATCAGTTATGTCTTTTTAGACACCGCAGACGGGGTAGCTTCATTCTTCTACGGTGCTCGCTAAGCACTGCCTGCTAAGCAGTCCTGGAATTGTGCCTCCATGGCCAAAAATCCACTTCTCTTAATTTGCGTAACAAACATTTATTACCTAATTCCACAGCTTGCTTCTCAATGCATAAACAAATTCTTCTCTCGGATTGAAATTTCTGCAAAATACAGTTATATACCTATTCCCAATTACTTTCTTAAAGGGCTAAAAGTCAACGATTTGGTGTTATGCACCTAAAAGAGGTAACACAAACTAACCATATGCATCTACAATCAAATTTACTCAGAAAGTGGTCTTAAAGTGGAACAATCTAGCAAAGACACCGACACAATGAACAGGACCATCTTGATCGATGCAACCAATCAAAACTCAGCTTTAGAAAAAATAATCATCACATTGTCAAATGCTGGTTCAGCTATCATAACAAATGATAGCCAGCGGTTCGTTAAGTGTCTGATGTCGGTTTAAAATGAAATCGCGACAGCAATATGCCACACTGTTCTTCATGCAGTTGTAGCAATGGTACAGAGAAAGCCAGTATCAGTGAGCTATCGTTTTTCTTACCCTTGGAATCGACCAGAACTGAAACAGTGGTCGAGTGGATTCGTTGGAATTGACAATCACAGACACAGTGCGGATGCCAAACGACCGGGTTGGATTGATGTAACCATGAAAACGACCACAAACAGCTTTCAAACCTCTCACATATCTTACATGTGCATATACATACACTACGTGACAAAAGAATCACTTGCATTCCTCTAACAAAACAATTCACAAAACAAACGCGCAAATCTAAACGGCAACTCGACATCTTCCGCGGCGGCTACACGCAGCTCCGCGGTTACTGTGAAATCACCATATAAGTTAGCTTTACACAACATAACATTAGACGGTGCGTTGTTGCGTGCGAATGTTTATAAACTTTACTTACTTATAAATTTATTATAATATAATAATAATGTATTTTTCATATAGCGCCACATGTATGATTGTGGCGCTTCACAATATACTGCGGCTATTAAAACATCGTACAATAAGAAGACTACTACCCACAGGTAATATTAAAAAAACAAATTTCGTGGGAAATTTCAAGATGGCCGCCACCGGTCATCAAAAGTATTATATAATCGCTATATCTTAGGCATTAAACGGTGTAGAAACTTGAACTCGGAGTCGTTTTATATGTCTTGAAGTATGAGGAATCCAATGCAACTATTATTTTGATGAAAAAAGCTATGCCAGCCAAAAATGCGTTAAAATGACCGTAATACATATATATATAATATATATATATATATATATATATATATATATATATATATATATATATATATATATATATATATATAATACGCAGTTATGAAGAAAACATATGTCAAGTAACTTTTCATATATATTTTAAATGATTGTGTTTTTTCATTTATCTTAACCAAAAAGGACTGATAAAACTGTTTCCATTTTTTCCGTCCACTTTTTCGTGGGAAAATTCAAGATGGCCGCCACCGGTCACCAAAAGTCTTATAATCGCTATATATGTGGCATTAAACGGTATAGAAACTTGAACTCGGAATCGTTTTATATGTTTTGAAGTATGATGAACCCAACGCAACCATTATTTTGATGAAAATTAAATTAAATTATACCAGCAATATAGGTGATAAAATAGCCATTAAACGTTTGATCCAAAATTCATCTGCAAGATGACTCTCCTCTTCACTCTGGCCCTCTTTGTCCAGAATGTTGGTGCATGTCTATTCAGCTTCTTCACACTTGCACAGGTGTTTGAACATGTGCCATCTTACCTGCATCAGGTAGGAAGTAGGGTAGGAAACAGGACCTGTTCAAAGCCACATAGCACTAGTTCTGACGGATACATTCCAACCCCAAAGCCACCAAGGGCGCTGATCACATCATCGGAAACTTTCAGGAACATCGTGAAGTATGTCGATTTTCGCTTTCCCTGTGTTCTGTGTCCATTGATTACTGCTCCAATAAGTGTATGAACCCCTGGAAGAGCTGCTTGTCTTGTTAGGACCAAGGGCATCGTAGATAGGCTTGCGTTTGACGTCACTTTTGGCGTCACTTAGCTCCTGTACCCATCATCACAACGCTCTCTGCGCTGAGTTCTGGAACTCTGCGCAACGTCAACAAAAGTACATCTGTATCACTGAAATAAATGTGTACAATGATACCTAGATCACCCAGTGCTACAACTGCATACAGTGACATCAATGTATCTGCACGCCTTTGTATCCTTGCTATTCAGGAATGACTTTATATCTGGGTGGGTGTGTTATTATCGACCTTATTGCCCGGGTCAGAAGATATATGCCAGCTGTTCTTAGTTGCCTCGTATGATCTTTCAGCGAATTGGTGCTGTAGTCATCAAACAGTAAGTATGCCTCGCAGTAGCCGAAAGGTTTGCTGTTAATTGCGCTAATAAAGAATGCTGAAAGGCCTTTGTGAACACTAAATTCATGCACAACAGCCATGCCATCGATAATGGTTGTAGGTGACTCTCCGGATGCTGTGCCTCGGTGAGGTATGTTCTATCATCTATCGTAGATTGTCTCTGGTACACTGTCATTGTTGTCGCAAGAAACAAATTCTTACCCTCAGGTGTGTCTACCTGACCATCAGTGTTATCAACAAAAAGCAACGCTTTTTGGCCGATGAAGACCTGAGTGCACATAGTTCCCAGCGTGTTCCTCCATGTTCTGCTGCACTCCCTCGGCAGTTTGAGTTACGCATTGTTTGACTCTTTGTATGGAATGCCAACTTCAGACTTTGAGAGGACTTCTGGAGGTTTTTGGCTTCTCCACTGGTCGCAGCACTGTGAAATGCCAAACATTAAGGGAGCCTGAAACTCAACCAGATGTACTCATCAACCTATCTACTGGACTACACAGGATGTACACAATTTGCTCGTGAAGACTGTATGTGCTGGAGAGAAAAGGCTGCAGAAATGTGTGCATGGCACACTTGAATCAGGTGAATCATGCAGCTTCTACAGCCCCATCAAAAAGTCAGGGATGAAAACATTTGCTGACATGGCAACAAATAACAAGTTCTAGAGTGGCAAGGGAGGTGTTGTGACAGCAGCTATTAGTCCGGAGATTGTGTTCCGCAGAGCCCTGTCGTTGGCGAGGTGCGGAGATGACGTTTCTATGGCCACCGTTCTCGGCCATTTTTCATGCTGATGGTACAATGCTGAAAACTAACAAAGCGGAACTGGGTCATCAACTGGAAGCTCAAGTCGAGAGAGTGTCTGAACTTCCGCAAACCATGGTGTATATTAGGGATGCCATGGCTGTTATTCAAATTATTGGGTTACCAATTCAATTCATTTGACGCATTAGCCTTGTCATACTTCAAACAACCTTTAATAGGATTTCAGAAAACTGACACGGTTGTGGAAGTTTTTGATAGATATGATGACGACAGCTCTGTGAAAAACTTCTGAACTACACACAGAGATACACATGTAGTGATGGTCAAACAATGTCATCATTGATTTGTCAATATTCAAAATTGCACCAGACCGTAATCATTATACAATTGCAGTGTACTCAACGCAACACCATAATGTGACGGTAAAGTGAGCTTTTTGGCTTTCTTTTTTGGCAAATTATTTATTCATCACGAAGTAAGTCGATTTGGTGCGGCGACTAGAAACATTCTACCCACCTATAATGCACTGTCATCCTCGTCATCATCACGTAGAATGTCTAGGTCGCTAACTTAATGTGGCTTTTCACAGTTTTCATTGCCATGACATGTGCACAGCACAGCTCTGTGCAACACAAACTGTTCTGACTGAACAGTTGTTTGTGCAGCGAATTCTACTTGTGCATGAGCAGATGAGACCTTCCAGGAGCTCTGACGCCATTGGACAGGAACACGTTTTTCACCTTTTCTTTCCCACCCATGCTCCAGTGGGGACCCAATGTTTGGTTTCGTCACATGTGACGACATCCACAGCTTCGTTTGCCACTGAGCCCGCCTTGCAAGTTCCTCAAAACTTGCTTCACATGAGGGAAGATTCGCCAACGACCTGTTTTTCTTGTTGACCAGCTTTAATCGTAAACGGTTGAGGTTGGAGTGAGCATTCTTCTCTGAGCCATGAAATGGTCTACCTACCCCCTTTTGCGTCACAACGTTGAAAACTGTGTTCTTCCCAATTCCAAACAAGGAGGAATCTGAGTCACATCTTGTTAGTGAATGCATGGCAGGACCTACGTTGCAGAAATGCGTACCGACAGTCCTGGGTCCTAACAAAACAAGCAGATCTACCAGGGTTTCATACACTTATTGGAGCAGACATCAATGGACACAGAACACAGGGAAAGCGAAAACCTACATACTTCAAGATGTTCCTGAAAGTTTCCGACGATGTGATCAACTTTCTGGACAAAGAGGGCCAGAGTGAAGAGGAGAGTCATCTTGCAGACGAATTTTTTATCTAACGTTTAATGGCTATTTTAACACCTATATTGCTGATATAACTACATTTTATTTTCATCAAAACAATGGTTGCATTGGATTCATCATACTTCAAAACATATAAAACGATTCCGAGTTCAAGTTTCTATACCGTTTATTTCCAAAGATATAGCGATTATAAGACGTTTGGTGACCGGTGGCGGCCATCTTGAATTTTCCCACGCAAAAGTGGACGGAAAAATGGAAACAAAAATGTTCAGTCCTTTTGGGTCAATATTAGTGAAAAACACAATCATTTAAAATCTATATGAAAAGTTACTGGACATATATTTGCTACATAACTGCGTATAATATATAAATATTACGGTCATTTCAACGCATTTTTGGCTAGCATAGCTTTATTTTAATTTTGTTCAGCAAAATAATTGTTGCTTTGGATTCTTCATACCTCAAAACATATAAAACGACTCCGAGTTCAAGTTTCTATACCGTTTAATGCCAAAGATATAGCGATTATAATACTTTTGATGATCGGTGGCGGCCATCTTGAAATTTCTCACGAAAAAGTGGACGGAAAAATGGAAACAGTTTTTTTCAGTCCTTTTGGGTCAATATAAGTGAAAAAACACAATTATTTAAAATCTATATGAAAAAGTCACAGAATGACACAATGACATACACTAGCTTGCGTGATGGCGCAATTTTCAACATTCATAGATTTACGGTGACTCCTTTTGAACGCCGCTCCACACACACTGCTTAACCTCGCAGCGCCATGTCATACTGCATTATGACGGGCTGAAATTGGTCTTTCACACAGTATATGACATCTCCATAATCTTGAAGTAGGTGCGCAACCAGTATAACTTTATGATGTTCGCTGCATTGTCAACTTTGTAATATCTGACATTTTATGGGTGACCTTGTTCGAGCGTGGCATCAGTTTTATGTTTCCATGATACAGCAACATTCTTTTCTTTACACTGTTTTGAAGCAGAGATAATGTGCTTTTTAAAAATGTATGGCTTGACCATTTTCTCATGAAACAAAGTACCTATACAGCCAATTAAACATCAAGACGTTTTCTGAAGCGCGCAGTTTCTAAAACTGAACGTTTCACGGTGACCTTGTTTGACCTTGAATTACCGCTAACTGCACCACTTGGCAACTCTACGACAGGCCTAATTATGACGGGGAGATGCAGGGCTTTCCAATGATATAACATACATGTGTGTGTAGGGGGGGGGGGGCATTTAAACTCCTAAAATAACGCACTTTTTGCGGATTTGCCGCTCGCCTACGTCAAGAATACGACACAAAGACCCTAGTTATGTCAGAGCGCCCTCTGCCCGAATAGTTATTGTGATACCTCATTCGCAGAGCAGTGACGTCACTGCTCTGCGAATAGTGGCGAATGTGACCTTATTCGCAGAGCTGTTCTGCGAATAATCTCGTCCGTGTGTTCAGAAGAGCGGGTTTTCGATTGGCTTCAGTTTCACCAGTCTGTGTCGCGACATCCGTAGCGTGCGCCGCTGACACTTCATTTTCGGTGCGCATTTTCACTAAATCACGGACGATAAGTCGTCAAATAAACATACGATCCATTTGAATAATTATATCATTGCAAAGAATACTATGTTGCCGTTTTAATGATATTAAATGTGTATTATTTAATGCTGAGTGAACGACATAAAGATTGCTCGAATTTAGCACCATGTTCGGTTGCGTGACTACGTGATAGCACCAGCCTCCACTATATGGCGTAATTTCGGTTCGCTAATGTGGTTGATATAGTGGGGGGGGGGGAGGGGGGGGCGTATTGCCTCCCTCAAGGGGCTTTTATGCTTGCATATACGAGGACACAAAACATTAAAACGACACTTAGAGATGCAAGGTGTCAGAGCTAGGTAACAAATGCCACATGGTCAAGCATAGCTTAATTTTCGCGCCCGCGCAGACTTTGTGCGGGGGTGGGGTGAAAACGCATTGACCTTGACCTTAAATAGAATTCAAATGTGCACAGTGAAACGAGCAACACTGATAAACATTAAATCAAAATCATGGTTATTGTCCAATAAAGATATAATAAACATAGTAGCTATGGACCTTTCCATTATTATTATTAGCGCATTAGAAGACCCGAAATTCGATAACTGAAGTTTCTGTGAATTAGGGGAGTGTTAGGTGGCTCACCTATACCGCCAACGGGCATAATGTTCGACGAAGAGAACTTATCTTTGTATCAAATCGAAGCTTATGGCCGTGGGAAATGTTCTATGTAGAAATGAGTCCATGTCGTTCATTTCAAAAGGCTTGTAAATATTCATTTTAGACATGAACATGTCAGGCGGAGAACGATTTATCATAATGTTTGGGACGCAGTGGCTCACACTGCAGAATCGAATTGCGGAAAGCCCCTAACTCTTACACCTCCCCCACATCTCAAGATGCTTTCTGCCAAATGTGGTGGTTGTCTGAATATGGTTGGCCCCACAGTGGCATACTATTTGAATTTACTTCATTTCAGCCACTGAGGGCAAGTGGCCCCAAGTTGGGAATGGTCATGTTTGGCTCCTTGCGAAGGCCCAATATATAGGTTATCAGGAAATAATGAACAAGTCCGCATCAAATATCCTGAGAGCTGGAATTGGCTCCCGGCCTATAAGTGGTGTCAGTTTGCGCAAATGTATATGGAGCTTACGAGCTTACTTATCCACCCACAACACATGACTAGTTGCACTAAAGGTTCTGTGTTCTCGTATAATATATTATGCACACAAAGTAATATATAAATATATGTTTCATGCCAAGACCGAATACCAGTCAGCGCCGTGGGTATCCTCGTTGAAACTGCGATGCAGTCAGAGACGGACAGCGGAGCTTCTAAGTCAGAGACAGAACCCGGGACGGAACCAAATTTGACTACACAGCCAGAACAGGACAACGGAATAGAACCAGATTTGACTACACTACCAGAGCAGGACACCGGGACAGAACAATGTTTTACTACAGAACCAGACCAGGACATCGGGATAGAGCAACGTTTGCCTACACAACCAGAGCAGGACACCGGGATAGAACAACGTTTGACTACACAACCAGATCAGGACACAGGGATGGAACAACGTTTGACTACACAACCGGAGCAGGACACCGGGATAGAACAACGTTTGACTACACAACCAGATCAGGACACAGGGATGGAACAACGTTTGACTACACAACCGGAGCAGGACACCGGGATAGAACAACGTTTGACTACACAACCAGATCAGGACACAGGGATGGAACAACGTTTGACTACACAACCGGAGCAGGACACCGGGATAGAACAACGTTTGACTACACAACCGGAGCAGGACACCGGGATAGAACAACGTTTGACTACACAACCAGATCAGGACACAGGGATGGAACAACGTTTGACTACACAACCGGAGCGGGATATCGGACAAGAACTTCGTTCGACTATACAACTAGGGCAATTCACCAGAATTGAACAACAGCCAGAGAAGGACACCGGGATTGGAAGACGTTTGTTAAGGCGCATGCCTGATGTTGCACAAGAACCAGAGCACGGCGGCACGGGGCTTCAAATGTTTTTGTCTAGGATTAGAACCGGTACAGAAGCACCTTGCACTATAGAGGTAACAGACACCACGACGGAAGATATGCCAGAGAAGGACACCACAGATGAACAAGACTCGTCTAATCAACCAAACCAACCCACGGAGCAACAGAACCTGGTCGCCTCTGATATACTAGGTTGGATGAGCAGACAACGCAGGACTTCTCTTATGGGTGCAGCACTAGAAATACCCGTTGCGAAGTTATCAGCACACTGGTCGAAACTGAAAGAAGATACGCCAGGCTACGTTAGAGAACGGAAGACCTCTATTGTTGATACAGGTGGCCTTCTGAAACGCCGCCTTACGTGCTCCCTTCGCAAGACAGCAGTCAAAGTCATGGCAAGTCTTCCCACCAGGACTGTGAGAATTGTACGCCGCAAAGTGCGTGAAACCAGAGAACGAGCCGTTGAGTTTACGGGTCTTAGCAATCATGTGTTGGAGAAAGCCCAACAAGAGGGGCTACTGCTAGAAAGAAAAGGTGGAGAGAAAATTGACCAGATGGAACGGAATCGTCAGGTGAAGATCATCAGACATATGTCCGTACCGCTGAACGGTAAACGCAAACTCAGGTTTGGTTCCATTCGTGTCTTAATGAAACGTGAACGTCTCCAGTATTGGGCCATATATTTGGGACACGAACAAAATATAAGTCCAAGAATACATCCAATATAATTATGTTTCCCAGTGAGGCTCAGGGTCTCAGGCATGTTTGCATTTAATGATAATAACACTGAAACATGTTTGATATTTTAATTGCCACAGTTGTTTGAAAAAAAGCTAATTATTTTTAGAAGGGATGACATGTCTTATTGGAAACTGTAACTTACGCAGTTTCAAATTATGTAAGTTATGGTAGCGATATCCACATTTTCACGGTTTTACTGTTGTATAAAAGCCTCTCATGTCGCATGCCATATGTTTTAAAACAATTTCAGATAATCTAAAGGTTGATCTGAAGGTTCCACAACCAGTCCGACAGCTCTTCGCTCGTGTGAATAAGAAGTGATTTGTCACGTTGGTGTATTAAGTCAACCAGTCGACCAAATTTAGACTAACCTCAGTTTGACCGATTAGTTACTTTATGTATCACTTAATTACACAATCAGCGCATCAATCCGATGATATTGGGAAATAGTTCTCCGCCATTTTGATTCCGCTTCATTTTCGAAGTTGATCGAAATAAGAAAACTTAAATGAGCAAATTAATTAGTTTATTGTTTGGCTCCACCTATACAATTAGAATAAAATTCGGTCCCGTTTGCTAGACTTCGGTTTTAGCAGACAAGTTCACTGTGTATAAGTCAACGGTCATTGCGTGGTTCACTGCGCGTGCGTGGATATACATTATACACGGGCTGCATAATTAATCACCCACGTGGCAGCAATGTCAAAGTGATTCACATAAACAGTTATGTATCACCTTCACCTTGCTTTTTTGTAGTTGCCTTGTTGCGAAGCTAATTTACAAATTATGCAATGATTGTCAAGACAAAAGTAGCAGAACAAGTACTTATGCGAAATTGTCATGTTTTGATACAATACACATCGAATGCTTATAAGCTTAAACTTTAATTTCTTTAATGTATATCTAACCAGTAGACACCAGAATCACATCATTTTAAAACAGTATTATTTTATTGGGCAATATTATGTTAATTTGTTTACAATTATATCATGAAAACACATATTGGTCGAGTGGACATATTGGTCGAGTGTACATATTGGTCGAGTGTATTTGGTATGACGTGTATAACTTGGTGATGAGATTATATACCAGTGTAGTTATTTTATGCTAGTTATAAATAAAGAGTTGGCTAACTTTAAGCCCTTATACAAACATATGTTTGACTTATGTTATCAGCAAAGAAGCCACGTCTATGTGTCACAAATGTATCTGGTAGTGTTGTACGCATAAAGGCATTTAAAGAAATTTGTGTAATTAAACATTAACCCAACCCGGGATATGTATTAGATAAGGCGACTTTCTTATGCATTACTGACACGTGCACTTTTTGGTTTCCGATGATTTAACATAACTCATTTGTTTACATATCAAATAACCCTCAGGAGTTAATCTATTGGAAAGAGGAAACATCAGAGTACACATTTATGTGTAGCTGTGTAAGATATGTGGAAATCGTAAAGCCAGTGTTGCGCAGTTCTGGAGACGTTCACGTGTGTTGTTCTGGTAAAGGCTTGCTTGATGGGTCACCTGTGTGAATATTATTATGTAACTGGTATATCCACATATTGTACTGTTACCATCTCCTTCCCGTAGTAACGGTACATGCGGGTAACGCCCGACAATCAGAGTTACAGTTGATGCATAATCTAATGTTTATGTTTTGCATTTAGAGATTTCGTCATCTCAGAGGTGTTTCCCGATCTGGAGCAAGATGTCTATTCATCGGTCAGTATTTAACACTCACAACATAATAATAATACTTGTAAAACGTCTATATATAGTGCCTCTATCCTTAAAAAGTTCAAGCTCAGAGGCGCAACAAACTAAGTCATTTGGCTAGTCATACACGAGATCATACATTTGGATGAATAAGTTTGTGTTGGAATGATCTTATGGGAGTAGGCCTACACTGTATAGATAACAATAAGCGGCCCAAACCACCAACTTATCAAAATTAATATTTACACGTATCTATTTGCAGTATATGTTAACCATTTATCCCAACTACCATGCTTTGTATATACATGTGTTTTGTTATAATTGCGTAGGATGATCATCCCGGCTTGACAGGCATCATTTGGAAACTGAAAGATGAAGTGAAAGATGCCTTCGTTATCTGGCCGAATGCGCTCAAGACTATAGGAGGTAAACAAACCCGTCGGCGTAGCTTGTATGTTGCTGCAACAAGTAACCACATATTCAGTTCAGTTGCAAACACGGTTCAACTGAATTATTCTATTTTATTTACCTATTTCACTTCTTGCCTAGTGACACAAAACGTAGAATATTAATTTCGTCCGGTCAGGAGCTTTGATTCCATTTAACTCGATGCTGCCCTCTTAGTCTTACTGTTCTAGGTTTAATGCAGCATACTCACACAAAACATTTATTTATCGGTAGTATGTTTCATTGAATGTTGACTGATATATAAAAGAGTATATGTTATAGTAATACTTTTATCGCTTAATGTGTAAGGCGTGGCAATTTCCGACGAAATAGAAAATATTTGATAG
>OZ024856.1:31896065-31938565 GCA_964017155.1 Oasisia sp. SBJ-2009
CAACATCAAACACCTTTTGAGTTTTTACCAATATTACAATTGTTATTTTGTATATTTGTTTTAGGGATGGATGGAGAAGTCGATTGCCTTCTACGGCGCATACAAGTATCAACGAGTCTTCATGTTCTCCTTCAACTACAACTTGCCATTGGCTTACATCATCGGTGTGCTTACTTACTACATACTCAGTCTCGTCCTCGTCGTTAGGAGGTGGGTTGTTTGGCCGTCCTATCAATTGCCACATATCGCGCAAGAGATGTACTTGCTTTTGACTCACATTGTCCAGGTACACACACAAGTGATTTCTTGCGAATTGGCTACGTAGCGACAAACACACCACAAAAGTGTGTTCGGACGTAATAGCAAATTATGTTCATTTATTACACTCAAAGTTGAGGTACAGACCTAGCCAGCAGAAATGCCATGATAGTGTAGCATGCACACACAACATAATAATACCATGTTATGCATAGCTCAGCAGTCAACTGTTAAGCTCAGATGTCCATTTTTTATTTTGCTTATGCTTATACGTTCTTATTGGTTTCCATGTTTAATGACATTAAATAATTAATTTTCAGAGATATTGATAATAGAATATTGGCTCAACCTCCATAATTATGTTAGTTATTAACACCATCAAAGCTGCACATCCCCGAACTTGCTAACTTGGTAGTTCATACGTGACAATTGTGAGAGCAATATCGTAACGTATAGTAATCAACTAATCACCAAAACACACGTACTTATGTATATAATGGTTGCAGCGCGTGCAAGTTGTAGACAACGGTGTTACGCGCGTGCTGCAATATTTGTGTGTGTGTTCTAAATGACGACAGTCGGAAAGAGAGTTAAGTTCATGTTTATTGATAGGCTCCTGTCACGATAGTGTATAAGTGTCAAATAATATTTGACTTGCTATGATGTTAGCATTATATCATGTGCTAGGCCTGACGAAAAATAAGAGAGAAACAAGGAACATTAAAGTGTCCTAAAAATAATGTTGAGATAAAAACAAATTCAACATAGCAATTCAAAACAAATTAGAGATTTAGAATGACATTCAAGCCTCAAGGTGAACAATTTGATGGACAGAATGAGGAAATGTAATCAAAACCATCACGCATATGTAGACACTAAGTTATAGCAACCCCATGTAATGCATCGTGATTAATGTAGTTTTAACAAACCGTGAGGGAAAACATGAATACAAACCTAACCACTACATAACATTCATGCGTGTAAGAATAAAACAAATGACAGGAGAAAGAACGTTCAAACTATAAGTTATGTTAAATCAAGAAAAGGAAATATAGTAATGAAAACGACAAAAATACCCAAGAGATGGTCAGAATGTATTGGTGAACTTTATAATAACGAAAAGGCGAAGCATCACTAATAGGGCGTGTAAGTCTCGCGCGCGAAAACGAGGCTGGGGGCAGTTGGGCGCAGGAAATCCATATTCTCCATGTTAACATATAGGACTTTGTTTTGTTTTTATTTGTAATAATCGAACTGTTCCCAAATAGCGTGTTTCATTTATATTGTCCGAAGGATTATTACAAGCAGAAGCAATGGAACACTTTGCCGGTGACAATGATCACGGAAATCATAAATTTTAATCCCTTATTATGGTGGTTGCCATGGCATTAGCGGCAAGTACTTGTGTTTGGCAAGCTTGACTAATAACGGAGAGTGTCATTTTTCGCGCAGTACAACCTGTTTGGAGCAAACGTATACATGTGTTATGATTATGTGCATTTAGACAACTTGTCAGATATAAGTGCTTATCGAAACTACAATGCACAGCAATGTAAAATGCAAATCCCGCAAAAGACACATACGGCCTAAAATCGTGTTTATTATCTGCACTACGTAAATCGCTATATGTCTATGATAGTGTGGTAAACTCAATATGAAATCGAACATTTAAGAAAAGAAAGGTATAACACAAGATATTTAAGACCTGATTAAACTAGTATTCATCAGTCGGAAGCTACAACTGTCATCCATCGTTAGAATATTATTCTTGTGTCCAGTCCCCAATCAGCTCCAGTCGCCATGTATTGTGACCCACTTACAGGCCCTAATAAGAAATGTGGTGGCCCTCCGATACTGGTGGATGAGGTTCAAAAGATCAATGCAGGACAATCAGTTGACTCATAGTGCTCTCTAGAAACGATGCTGTCTCGTACGTTATGCAGCCTGCACATGATATTAAATATTATTGGGTATATTGTTCTTGTGATCAATTGAGCAATTCCTATTATACCTGAAATGCTTCTGATGTTAATTATATCCCTTAGTATATGGTGCAATTGAGATCGGTTGATGTAAGCAACCAAGAAACCGGACCATATCTTAATTCAAGGTACATTTCAGTGGCTTCTATATTTTTATCTATGCAGAAGATTTGGATCAAGGCCACAGAGGAGGTATTTGTGTAGGCATAAGGTGGACCGACGGATTGAAACGGGTGGTCGATGAGAAGAGAAGCTGCTTCAGACGATGGAAAAGGACGAAGACGGAGGAAGACAGATTGAATTACGGTGACGCGAAACGTGTGGCTCGGAGATTGCTGTGGCTAGCACAAGATACCAAAAGGCAGTAGTTTGCGGAGGAACTGGCAAGAGAGGATCAAAAACGAGAGTTCTTCGGGGTCGCTAAACAGACGAAAAAGGAAAGGACCGGCACAAGTTGCGTTCAAGTTGATGAACTCGGAAGCATCGTGAGAGATAGTGAAGGAATGAAGGACGGAGAAGTTGCCGAATATCGAGGTTGCCTGGGATGGATGGAGAGGTTGAATGTGACGTGGTGGAGGGGCCGAGCTCCCTTATCACAGAGGAGGAAGTATCAAAGACACTAAGGCACTCAAAGATATGAACGGCAGCGGGTCTATCTGGTGTTGGCTCAGAAACGATATGGCAGAATGGCTAACCTGTTCAACAAGATCATGGCAGAGGGCCGCATTCCCTTCGAATTGAAGAAACAAAACAGCATCCGAGTCCCTCTATTCAAAAGAAATGGAGTTCCCCTAGAATGTGCCTCTTTCAAGGTCATCGTGACAGTTTCTGGGGCAGGTCATGAAAGTCATGAAGTGGATGCTAGAGGTGAGAATGAGAGAATAGGCGCGAGAGCGAGATGCAGATTGCTTAGCCACGGAAAGGGACGACAGATGCGATATTCATTATGCGACTAGTGCAAAAGAAACACCTGGCTTGGGCGTTTGTCAAGGTACCAAGGGAAGTGATGAGATGGCGCATGAAGAAATCTCTATGATGACAGCAAAGCTATCCCATGCATGTATATCGCTGTGCATACTTTGTCTTGACATATAAATAAGCCGGCATGCTTTGATATAAATATGTGTACAATTTGTGTCCCGATATTGTACAGTTATTATATGTAGAGTACTGAAACATTTTGACTAATTTGCATGTCATAGTCTTCATTCAATGTATAACAATTTAATACGATTATGTGAGGTGGTTTGTACATTTTGGTTTCGACTTCAAGTGAAATAATAATGTAGACGCTAACCAACTCGCCCAAATCTAGGCTAGGCAATGGGCGCCGGTAATGTTCGAATGCATAGTGCAAATTACATCGATGTGTACAAATAGGTGAAAGATTCCTGATGAAGTCTTTAATTGAACATATATTTCAGGGAAGAAATTACAAACTGCATTGAACAGTCCCAAATTCAAGATACTACACTATATAAGAACTTACGTTTCATTATATAATTTCCAAATAGGAGCCAGTTAATGATATCTTTGTGTAAATATATAATAATTAATGTTCTCATTATAATGGTCACATGGTTTGATTACACCAACATTACATTACATGATATATATATATATATATATATATATATATATATATATATATATATAATATGTGTGTGTGTGTGTGTGTGTGTGTGAGAGAGAGAGAGAGAGAGAGAGAGAGAGAGAGAGAGAGAGAGAGAGAGAGAGAGCATGTGCTATGTTTATTTGATATTCTACTAACGTTGCAGCGTAAACAGTATGAAACATTTAGTATTACATTCGAAAGCATGGGGTTACTTAAATACTGGCTTACTGATATTGATGCGCATCTGAGCTTGGTATCCAATGATTTAGGTTTATTAAAGGTTATCGTATTATTATTATTATGCTGTCTGTGACATGTACGTAGCGGCAGACTACGGTGGCGTTCTAACTGTGCAGGACAGCAAATACTGTTCGGGACACGTTGATGGGCGTGGAACACATCCAACACCCATACTGTTCCTTGGCATTCACCTCATGGGATTTCACCCTCTCCCATGAAAAGAACTCGAAAATTCTGCACAACAACATATTCAGGGAGATATCGGTTAGTACTCCAACGCAGGTTCTTGCCCTCATACATTAAGGTGTTTTAATCCACAACTGGTGATTACCCTGAAAGTAGACCCGACTTAGAGGAGAGCGTAACGTTGTAGGATAGAAAATATTGTTATACATTTTCACTAAAACCCAAAACTAGGATAATTAACCAAGTAACTCTCAAAGGCTTGTTCATACTTCCTCCACACAAAAAGAGACCATCGTCATAGTGTATTACTAATGCACATTGATGTGTACATGTGCCAAACACACACTACAACTTTTAACAAGTCATGTGTACATGTACTTATATACTTAGACGGTTTGCTTACTGGGAGCCTAGGCCATTGACTATAGTCCAGTTTGGTGCAATTTTCTCAAATTCTCCCCCGGTGTATCCCGTCTGCTTTCTTTCAGTGTTTCTATGCCAGTTGTTCCTCGACTTCTTTTCTCTGGTGGGTTCCATCCGTTAATACTCCATTTCGAACATTAGTTGACATAAATATTACGTTTCCCCGTTCGAAAGGTCAGAGAACTAGAACAATTCATGTCAAATTGTCTTTAATAATTATAAGGTAAATTGTTTTGCGCCTAAATCGTTGGATTCCAAATTCAGAGTCGTACCAAGACAACAAATATCGATTCATCTTAATGTGGTTGATACAAAAACAATTCCAATTGATTTCAAAATAAATTAACACTAGATTTTTTGATACAGAAAGGAATGAAGTATGTATACAGAACCGTAATTACTTTCATTTAGCCTCAGCCCCCCACTCACCCAATCAAAACAAAGTATGTATATTAACACTTAATATATATATATATATATATATATATATATATATATATATATATATATATATATATATATATAGTAATATAAACTGTTACACAATTCTGCCATCATTAAAAACGTACCTTTATAACATTGCTTTCTGGCGTATCAGCAACTGTTGACGATTGAAATATTGTTCTGTTCACTTCGATATTGAGTAACTCTTTTTTTGCTACGCCTTTGGGCTTGGTTTCCAATTATTTAGGCGCAATAGAGGTTACTTTATTATTATGCACCAATCTGGAAGAATGTGTATACATCAGCATTGGAAGTCGCCACTACTACTTAAAGGACAAAAAAGTTAACTGTTTCGTGGCATACACCTAATAGAGTTAATATAAAGTAACAATTTCTAGATATACTCAATTTTTTTACGCCAGCGGTTTACCAGAAAAATATTTTTTAACACCCAGCCATCTAAATACTATGAGCTACCCCATCTTAGACGAAGAATGACGTCACGACGGTGAGGTGCTCTCCGCGTAGATTCCCTGCATGGGGTTTGGCTGTTGTCATGAAATGGCTGCAACTCGGCAACGCGCGTAACACGCTGATGACGGTAAATATAAAGTTGTCTATTATTGTTATCGCTGAAATCATCCCATCAACTGATGATACATGTCTACTTCAAAGCATTTCTCCTCAAAATGGACCGAGCAAAGTGAACTGTACTTGGACTGGAGGGATTCCAAACAGTACGCCCGCAAATCACAAATGTGAATCCATTGCTTCAATACTACCGGTTGTTTGAACTATTATTGCAACCGTGTGCCGAACAGTAAGGCATAATTACTCAAGTTTACCATAGATTTAACCACAGATTTAGATATACGTCTATAAGCAGCTGCTAGATGTCACGCCAACTGAACGAACTGTCGAAGACTCGAAGTTGTTGACCCTTAACAACGTCGCAGGAAGCTGACCGGCTTCAGCAGAGACATAGAATGCCGCGCGCTGAATGGCCAAGCCAAGTTAACCCTTCACCTATGGCGGCGTCTAGACCATCGTGGATTTCGTTAGAATTTTAGACTTTAAAGTCACATTCTGAGTAAACCGCTGACGTTAATAAATTGAGTATATGTAGAAATTGTTACTTTGTATAAACTCTATTAGGTGTATGACGCGAAACCGTAGTCTTTTTTTGTCCTTTAAATTACACTAACAATGTCATAAAAAGTATAGTCCAGGCTCTGCCATATACGCCCGTAAATGTTTTGAGGTAAACGCAATTTTTCTTTTGATCTGTATTCTACATACCATATCTTTCAACACTTCAAGAGGTGCTTTTTGAAAATCCGTGGCATAAGGTTACTGGTGCGTGAAATATAAAATAGCCGCCACTTAGCGGGTATTTGTCAATAACTTTGGATCTAGTAGATACCACAATGTTGTATCAATTCCGCCTGAAATTGACATTCCAGACACGCCTGACCTATCTATTTTACGTTTTGATGTCATATTAGATGAACAATCCGACATGGCCGCTCGTTCATGACGATCGTCGACTGCAGAAACACAATCAACCGTAACTTTCGATCGAAATGAGCTAGAAACTGGATTTTGATGTCCGTCTCGATGGTTATGAGGATCCCAATCAAATAAATATTCTAACATGACCTTTCAGGTTGATCATAATTATAGGTCAAAGGTCAAGTTAATGGGTTAACATTATTTGGGAAGTCACTAAAGTGTGGAGTCGATACATCCGACTGATGCGAGGTGTTGCGCACGGATACCGGGAACGGTTTCATTCAGCGTGACTAAGGTTTAGGGCTTTTGGGTCAAATGTTAGTAACTTTTCGAAAAACACGTTTTTATACCGATGCAGTATCATGTTACGATATGAATTTGATGCGAAGGTCTGGGCTGCCTTTCAGATCACGCAGATCACCTTTGCCTATGTGTGAAAGTAATGTTTTCCAGTATTTTTATATCACACTAATTGTGGGGCTGAAACAATTTCAATTTTATTTTGTATACACTAATATACTTTGCTTGCACATGTCATGTTAGGCTATCGTTTGATTAGCCAAAAACCCAATTTGAATGTTTACCTCTCATGTCACAGTTGTGTATAGTTTTCGTGAGAGTGAGTCTGGACTTTCAGAAAGTATACAATAGTTAAAAACATTACTTACAAACCTGGCGTATAACAACTGGTTTGTTTTTATTTCACTTCTTCACTTAAGAAAAAACTAACGTTACTTTCTCAAACAAGGAATGTAATATTGTTCATACACAACCAAACCACTTCGCAGTGAATTATAATGTACACACACGTTAGCACGTACAATTTATTTTTTCTTGCAAAGTAATGCATTTTGGTAAGTTTTGTTGAAGCCATCGTTTCGTTGCCAGAGCATGTTGAGAGAGAAGAGGATTATTTGTAAAAAGAAAGAGACCAGGAGTATATGGGCTATTCGTGTCTTGGTCAATATCGTGATGGCCGGTATGTTATCCGTCTCTTGCGCCCTTATCTTCTTCGTTGTCACAAAATCCTTCGAGGTGAGTATGTGAAGATAATTGGGTAATGTTTACAAATATTGAGTAGGACTTGCATGGTGTTACAGTGACCACAGCAGTAAGCAACAAGACATAATTGACCTGCCCATGACGTGACCGATTGTCTAGCAAATATGGTGACGATTAACTGTTCCTTTGACATAAATAGTCTGGGAGAGATCTTTATGTCGTATTCCCCACAAGGTTTTATTTTGCAAGTCGTCTCAGGGTTTTAGCCCGACGCCCGTCTCTCTGAGGTCCGAGCACAGTAGGTCTAGTAGGTTGGTGGTGTAACTTCCGACTCGACTTAGCAAACGCTCCACTAAGCCATTTGAAAAGGGATTGCCGCGTTTGAAGATTCCATCATATTTGTTAAGTTACGCCCAACACGTTTTCTTTATGACAAAAAACATGAGACAAAATATTTTTTGGTGACATATGGGCAAGTTTCATTTAGGAGATGTTATGCAACAATAGTACATATCGCCAATTCAACAATGTAAGGTTTGCGATTTGCGAAATATTTATATGTTTATGGTGACTGTGGCAGACAGACGTCATCGCAACGATGGCGATGGTTACATTGACAGTAACATATTCAGTAGATGTAGCAATATCAAGACTAAATATACATTAATAATAATAATAACTTCTATCGCACATACGTACTTCGAAACGACGCTCAGAGACGCATCTATAGACAAAGGTATTGACTAATCTCAAAATGCATAAGCAGTATGTCCGTTGTCAAGATGGATCAAGGCGCCAGGGAGGATAAGTAAGGCTGTAAAAATAGGTTTTTAAATTACGACATAATTTTGTAATATGGACGAAAATTCGTAATCCACAAGTTTCACCCTTACGTTCATTTTTTATTTGTCACATTTCAGCTGAAAAAAGAAGCTAAACTCGTGACTAAGACACCCTTCCAGCAGTTGTGGCTCTCTTACATGACACCACTCACGATCATGGCACTTAACCAACTTATTCCACGTGTCTTCAAGCAAATGGTATTGCTGGAAGAATATTCGTTTGCCATTGAAGTGAACTTTACACTCGCCCGGTGAGACATCATGCATCTTTTAGCAAGTGAAATTACGTTTACATTTTCAAACGACCCATGAAGAACTGTGCAGGATGTAGTAAATATTAAAGTAATAATAATAATAAATGCACTCAAACACATCACGCACGCACGCATGCCAAACATACCGGTATGTTCTTCACCAAATCTTCTTTTGTAAAGGGTGAAGCCGTTTTTTAGAGCTATTCTGTTTAATATTTATTCTTCGTCACCACTACTTGATGTCGCCGCTGTATGCCACTTGTGACCTCCGTTTCACTGTCTGTGCTCTCATTGGTAGTCGATATGTATCAGATCATACTTGTTTGTGTTAACATATCAGGTTGTACATACACGTATTATTTACTGAAATAAATTTAACAAAAACAGAAACAATCTATATATGATATAATCGGTTCACAATATCCTTACCGCAGAATGCAAAGTTGCTAAACTAATACAAACTAAGCATGATTCAGGGAGACTGACAATGATATAACCTGTCTCTAGTAAGGATAACATTCTCGGTGTCGAACATAACAACTTTATTAAACATGGCAGGCTGAAAGATGAAAATCGATCTACGATACATTATCACATTCCCTTCACTCTAAAATAAAACACAATAAAGGCACGGTTAGTTCTCCATATAATGTCTTATTTAGGAAATGTCACTTTTCTAAAATGTTCCTCGCCAGCCTGCATTGAGGCGAATTATGCAAGATCAATTAATCATAACAATTAACTTCGGAATTGGAGCGTTGACTACCTCCATTTTCCCTATGTGACCAAGGCCGTTATTCTGTTGGCCGTCAACGATTGGTCTCACAGTTCACTCGCTACATGTGATCTGCCAGTCTTCCTAGCAGGTGAAGTAATACGTGGTAACCCAGGTATGGGTGTGAATACAGCAATGTCCCGAGTCTCTGTCACAACATTGTCATGCTCGATCTCAGTCGCTTCGGGTGTCACACTCGCCATAGGTGCAACGACTTCCGTCTGTCTATTCGGTATAACCGAACTGAATGGTCTGTAGGCGTTCTGCGGTGTGATCTCAGTCTTCGTGTCCACTTGTTTTCTCTGACACACATGACTCATTTAATCGCTGACGCGATCGAAGATAAGCTACGTGTCTTCGACACTCTTCCGTCCTCGGGTGCTACCGCATATGACATAGGACCTGCCACATGAATGATCGTCGGGTTCAACCATTTTAGTCCTAGTCCAAAGTTATTGACCTTCATACTCTCCCTCCCGGAGTAAATTATTTCTCCTGTCCCTTGCGGGCGTGAGTCTCTTTCATCTGAGTTTGGTTCTGGAGGTAACTTCCTATTACTTTATATCCCATCACGTCAGCCTGTGAAATTAAAGCTGCCAATGTGTCCACCAGGGCGGCTCTCAGGCCACCTATGAAATAAAATAAGGATATACTTTTATTAGATAATATTATACTATTAATAGTATCCAACATTAAACTTATATTCACACACAAAATAAATAGAAATACAAATTTTCAGTTGTTAATGAAGCAGGAAATATGGCAGGATTAGACTCGATTACCCAGGATCCGTGAGGTGGCAGCACCTTTAGCCCCTCATACGGATAACATTCAAAAGCCGGGTGAGTAACCGGACTATCTTCTCGGCGAAGTTATGCAGCCGAGCGACAGTCGGTTAAGCGAGACAAGTTGTCAAACAAAACAGCAAATTTCAAGATTTGATCCAGAAACATCTATAAAACGTCTACAAAGATAGGTCTATGTACGAGTCAATACACCAACCCATGTTATGTATTTCTGTAATTGTTATGTGATAAAATTAAACAGTGGTAACCTACGAAGGCTACGATGCCCTATTGAAAAGTGAGAACACATTTATAATAATATACAATTGTAATGTATACGTATAATATATCATGTTACACTAAGTGCTACTGTTAAAAATAACATGAGGAAAACAAACAACCGTATTATCTTAGAGGCTAAAAGGAAAAACAGTAACTCAAGCCTTTTGCCAAAACAAAAACCTAACTGTAACGCATGCAGCTACCATATATATATATATATATATATATATATAATTTTTAACTAAAAATAAATATGCCAAATAAATTTGGTTAACATGTTTTATGGACACCATTTAATTAATTAACTGGTACTGATTTAGAATATCCATTCCTTAAGCGTAATGTAACTCGATTTGTGAAAACGTCATATTCGAGTTAAGCTAAATATAAACAAGTTATCCTGATAGCATATTTTTCTGGTAATTCTCATTTTCGCCATAAGCAATGCAAACATACTTTTTCTAAATATCTACCTTATAACTTATCTTATTTGTGCAAATAAATTATCTGAATCGTTGCTTTGAGTTAAGAAATGCTGCAGCGTCACGAACTGGATATGGCGGTATATATATATAAAATAAATTATTATCTGAAGAATGGACATGTTTGATATTTATTCATAATTCTTCCACAGTTATTTCACCGGAAAAGGGGAATGTATATTCCTAATGAAGTCTATTATCTACAAACATTTCTTCCCAAGCTTCATCGAAATAGATTTAATCATACTAAGACTAATAATACAATTAATTAACATCGCAACATGGCTCAATATTTCTAGGTTTATTCCATGATTTTATGTATGACTGTTAGGGCGTGCATGTATTCCATCCACTATGACAGTTTTATCGATAACAGTTGACATTTATTCAAAGACATTCTTTACAAAACCCGCCTTCCCTGAGGGTGTTACCAGAATACAATGTAAGTGAATCATTAAGTATAGTAAAGAGCGTAGACAATTATTAATTGTTAATTGTTAATTGTCAGTGTTACGTTTGCAGTAGGGTCTTCCACGAAAATGTATGCACAACTAATTCATTATGTGTATTGTGCAAATGTTGTTGTTGTTGGATAAACATACATGCAGTTATTCGTTCATTTATTTATTCATTCATCCATCCATCCATCCATCCATACATACATACATACATACATACATACATACATATATACACACATTATTTACATACATACATCCATTCATTCGTTCGTTCATTTATTCAGTCATCCATCCGTCCGATAATTTGCTAATATGTACTCTGAGTTACGGACCTACAATACTCGTAATAACAGTTAACTTATAACACTCACAGTGACAGTTAACACGAATAAAACACTTATGTAAATAAAAGTACTATTTCGTTTTGGAAAGAGTCTTTAATTAGCCTTAATGTGGGACCTAGTGAACTAATCAGCGATGTTACATAACTCGGGCCGTTAACCGCCAGCGTCCCAATACTTGGTTACGCCGCATTCATTCATTATTATATCCAGGATTTGTTAACACACGTTGTAGGTATGCCGTAGTTATAACAGAGACTAAAAGACCACGAACAGAGCTATTAGATACGAGCTAGCGCACTCTCCCCCGTCACCGGTCGAGTTGAGTATCAGCGCCCCTAGCGATCCTGTAGGTTCCCATTATAATCGTAGTATTTTATTATAAAAATATTAGCATGTCATTACATATATTAATAATTTATATATAACTACCAGGTATTGCAAATGTTCAACGATGTACTGTAGAATCTGTTGTTTGTCATCACAGGACTGTAGTTTTGAAAATGGCATCACTAGTGATGTTGGTCTATACCATCCTCGACGACGTCGCCTGCTTGCCGAAAAACGAGTGTAAAATTGGCATTGGATACTGCACAGAACTCCGGGTAAGAAGGGTACTGATACTGTCACCTCCCGCTATCTCCCACTGTCTCTCCATTTAGGAGAGTCATGGATTATGAAATACTGTTATCCATTCTTCTTCGTACTCTCGTTAAACCCTCCGTCAGCCTGTTGAAAGCTAGTTTTGTTCATGCTTTTCGGCACGATTTGTTGCAACGCCTAACGGCCGTTGATGACGTCATGGAAGGATTATTGGCATTTACCTTGACGCGAGTCTACCCGAGTTGGTATTTCAGGCTGTACCATATAATGAAATTTCATAATTTATTATGTTGACGTCACCGTACGGATTATTTAGTTATTTTCGTTTAATATTACGAATGATTAATCCTACGTGTCCTATACGTGATCGTTGACATACGTTATACAATACAATACAATACAATACAATACAATACAATACAATACAATACAATACAATACAATACAATACAATACAATACAATACAATACAATACAATACAATACAATAAAACTTTATAGTCCAAGACCGAAAAATTCTTTTGCCGCGTTCGTCAAAAATACAGGAGTAAAAAAGTATAAAAGACAGATAAATTCAATATTAAAACAGTATGTAAACCTTAATCATAATATAAAAAACTAATCAATAATATAACTGTAAATTATAGTTATAATTGTGGTCGTCCTTTCCCACAAAAAAACACGCATAATGATCGACGTGTCACTCACGGAAACGTCAGAGGTGCATGTCGTTGAGAAGTTATACAGACATTGGAATGAATGAACCACGCTTCCTATAATTTTGTTTTAGATGTGATGGTTCTGAACCATCTGGACGAGGGTTAATGATTTTAGTGGCTTTACGCAGTACCAGTACCATTTAATTCATGCATTTTGTCCGTATATATATATATATATATGTTTGTGAAAAAATATAATATTTATAATATTTTAGATATATATATATATATATATATATATATATATATATATATATATATATATATACATACATACATTTTCACAATCATCTATACGGACAAAATGCATGAATTAAACCATACAGTAAATGTAATAATATACCTGGTAATCAGTGTAAAATAATGTGTGTTATATATATATATATATATATATATATATATATATATATATATATATATATTATATATATATATATATATATATATAAATATATATATATATATATATATATTGCAATCCACCAGCCTATCAAAAGAAAAAGAATGCATGCAAGCATGTCGGCTGAATTACATATATATATATATATATATATGATTCTGCTTACACACATATATATATATATATATATATATACATATATATATTTATATATATATATATATTATATATATATATATATATATATATATATATATATATATATATATATATATATATATATACAGTGTATGAATGTGTATATGTAGGCAGAATCGTATATATATAATTCAGCCGACATGTTTGCATTCTTTTTGATATATAAATTTCTAAATTATATATGTACATATGTATATGTATATATATATATATATATATATATATATATATATATAATATATGCTTAAAATTTTTCGACGTTTTCATTTTGATAGTTTGGTGGATTACGTGCCATATCCCTATTAAACGCTTTGCAAAAATTAATCATACCATCATTAAGCATATGTTAAAAGAAATTACTGTTTGTATGTGTTATTTTATTTAAACTACTTGTCATTGTTATTTTCCAACACATCAACGTTTGATGCAGTTTTCATGCAGTGTATATTCGTTTTACTATCAAAACTTACAGTTATGTTTTCCGTTTTCAGTGTTGGGAAACAACACTTGGACAGGAGTTCTACAAACTTGTTCTTGTAGACACCGTCGCTCTCCTCGCAAAAACATTCCTTGTTGAATTTCCACGAAAGTACGTTATGTTAAAGAAATAAGTTTGGTAGCATACGTATTGTAAAAATTCCATTAGTTTCCATATTTTGTCTGCGCAAATATAAACAAATTTGTATATCAATAAGTGCATTTACATACATCCATAAGTTATAACTAAATATATCCCGATAGCTGTATAAACAAATAAAGTAAACCATAATAACGAATAATATTGCATAATGAAACAATGTTGAAGTATGTACAGTAATATTCACTTTGTAAAAATGTAACCAATGGTAGCGAACCATTACATTTATGTTCACTGTAGAAGAGAAAGGTGTCCGTCGGACGGTGTTTCATGTTACCATGACCCAGAACAATTACAACGAATTCACTTAAATGTACATTTGTTTCAGACAATTCGTAACACACGTAGACTGGGCTGCCAAGAGATATGGTCTTCAGCAGTTTGACATACCAAAGAATATCCTCGATCTTATCTACAACGAAGTCTTGGTTTGGTGAGTATATACAATGTACAAAACAAAATATGCATATAGTATTTAGTTTTACTCCGTGCCAAAAAGATTGGCCATGTGGAACATATGTCATAAACGTGAAGGTGTTTGTATACAACCATAACGTTCAGAAGTAACTATCGACGAAGTAGCAACGAGGCAGACACAAAGCAACACAACCACTGAAATAGGAGGAACACAAAGATTAAGCAGATAAACAGTGTTCTGTATCTTGGAGCAATATTCAAGTCGACCTGCGATGGTTCAGTGGGCATCCGGCATTGGTTGGGAGTAATAATAATTATTAATTGAATAGTTCTATATAACCGAATGTTTCCAGACGCGTTTAAAATCTAATATCGTAGTGAAATTTCATAATTATAATACAAATAAAATAAAATAGGTATAGAATAATTGAATTTAAAAATAATTTTTTTAATAAATCAAGTAGGTTCTAATACTTTAATTTAATTGAGTAAATTGTTAAAATACAATTGATAATTGTATTTGTACTCTGTGAAATTCTTAGTTTACACTATTTAAGATGGCAACAGTTATAAAACATGTGATAATATATTTACAAAAAGGATAAATTAAAAAGGATGAAAAGACGGGTGGGAAAGACAATCAAAACATGAAATTCCGCGATAAAACTCTACATTTAGCAGTTTTTTTTATTGAGTCTAATAATTTCTCTAACTCCCCGGACGAATGTTGAAAAAAACCTCAAACACCCGAGTAGGCCCGGTAGATCATACGCAAAATTTCTGCCTGGTACATGTAAAACTAACGTAGATGAGGAGCAAAATACTATTTATTGCCCGTGTTAACCGAAAAAGATTTTCAAACGCATATATGGCATAATTATTATTTTTACAGTGATACATAAAAAAAACATAAATTATGCGAACAGAACTCCATGTATACCCATTTGATTGTTGTATATGAAATATTGAGCCTCCACGTTCTCCAACTGCGGGATAGTTTAAAAAAAAGTATAAATCTACGAACCATCCCTGGGACCCTACATGCTAGATCACATGCAACATTTCACATGCAAAATGATTGACCGATCATTCCATATAGGTGCGGATTTGTCACAGAGAAAGAGAACATTGTTTACCTGTTCTACATACAGAGATCTCCATTCTTCTGAGAGTGTTAAGAGTGAGTTGCACGATTGAACTATTAAGTGGGAACTGCAGAAGCCGTGGAGAGGTGTGACAAACAGTCCCATTCGAACTCTCCGCCATTCGTTATGTGAAAATAAAACGTATTTCCTGCCTTTGGGTTGGTTATATATATATATATATATATATATATATATATATATATATATATATATATATATATATATATATATATATATATATATATACCAAACAGATACTCGCAGGATTTACATTTTCGGGTATAACAGCAAAAAACTAGACGTATCCAGATTATGTTCAAAATTAGACGTAATTACGGTCAAGGTTTTTTCATAATATAGATAGATTAACAAGTGTTCCACTCATTTATAATTATTTAAGGGGATGGTGTGATGCAGGTGGTGTGCAGTGCATACATATACGTACATACGTACGTACTTACGAAAGTACGTACGTGCGCATGCGTGTGTATGTGTATGTGTTATGTAATGAACACTGAGTAATGTAATATTAATTCATTCAAATAAATACCTTGTTTTGTTCTTATTGTTATGCTTATGCTTTCAGGTTTGGAACGTTCTATGCACCAATCATTTCGCTAATGGCATTGCTGAAGTTATGCTTGGTCTTCTATTTGAAGATGGTACGTAATGAATGTGACGAAGCATGCTAACGTTGATGTTTAACTGGGTTTACCTTTGGGTATACAGCCTACCAATCTTCCAATGATGTTATCGCTTAAATATAACATGACCTTTTCTGCTTTCTTCTTTTACACCGGCAACAACTAACGAAGAGAGGAATATTATTATGTAATATTAATATTATGATGTAAATTTCAATGTAAGTCTTGTGCCGTTTGGCGTGCCACAAAGATTTGTGCTTGGGACATTGCCATTCATCCGATGTCGCCGGTTATATACTCGGTACGCTGTGCACTAAACGCCTATCATAAAGACAAATACCCACAGCATGGAAGAACGAAAGATAGTCATAATCTTAAAGAATGGAAATTAGAAAGATTTCAGTCAATTATCAAACGTCTGTATAGTAATCACGAAAGTACTCAGTTGAAGGAGACATGCTGAGAATATAATATCTCTCTCTGCATTTCCTTCGTCCACTACAAGAAAGCCATCAATTCAGTGCAACAGGCATTGCTGACATCACTTCAAGAACAGCGGATAGAAGATGTGTACATCGAACTTCTGAAAGACATCTACATGAACAGTTCATTGACACTCCACTTACACAAAAAACAAAAAGATCAATATTAGGATTAGAGTACGACAGGGAAACTCCAAATCTGTTTTCAGCGACACTCAAAAGCATATTCCGAAGACTGACCGGGAAAACCAGAGGCTTGATGGTAAATGGAGAGTATCTCAGTGAACTTCGCTTCGCCGATTACATACTCATGCACCGTATCAAGCCCATACATTAATTTTAACCATCTTGGATCAATAATAACATGAGTCCATGAAACGGCTAAGTCAACATACGACTTTTCCATGCCAAAATAGCTTCTCACATCATAATTTGTTTTATAATAAACATAATATATCAACTGAGGTTTGTACTGCAATGGATAGATAAATCAAAACGAAAGTTCATTACCAGATACCAAATTAGAACACTACAAGCAAGATGAAATTGGGAAAGTTAGAACATAATTTTACTACAACAATATTTAAGGTATTAGTAGAGAACGCACGGGGGCGTCAGTGCAAAATCAGTAATTTGTGAACATTGTGTGGAAAGATCACTATAGATCTGCTACAAACGACGATATTGTTTTGACAGCCATAGTCGTCAACGCCTGAGATAAACATGACACTTAAGAAGAAAACAATAAGAGAACATTTTAAAGTTAACTGCTGATAGAAACCAGGTTTTTTTATTTTGTGGCAATCAAACCTAGCGTTCCTTAGTCCGACGAGATGTTATGACTGAACTTTCAGCATGACATTTACGACTTTGATGATAATTTCACACAGCATATTTCTCAAACTTACCTATGCCGTTATTGTCATATTCGTTATTTACGTCATGCTCGTCAGTATTGGTCCCTTTCTGTAGCAGTGTCATTCTCTTCACAGTATGTTCCCCTTAAGGATATCGTCATATTACAATGCGTCCAAATCTATTTAGCAAACATTTTGACTAATTTATGCGGCTTTCTCACTAAATGACGCTTGTTAGATACATACTTTTTTCCTACCCGATATCGTATCAACTACACATCTTTACTATTCCTGCCACACACTTTTATATAAACAGACAGATTATATATCTATCAACTGCTTACCCCTGCAAGTAAGCTTTTCCGGGGCCGATCATCTAGTTCTGATGTATTTTATAATCCTACAGTTGATACCGGTATTAGAATGAATCATCTCAGAACGTCAGACATGATGATATTAACACATTAGCAGTAACGTTCAGAAGCATAAAATTTCGGTATTCGAGGGCAGATAAAATTACCTTTGTCCCCCTCCCCACCCGTCAAACGACAGTAATTCCGTCTGATGTCGGACATCAACTATTATACAATTGCATCTTCATTTAAAAAAATACCTTTCCGGTTTTGCTTATCCACTTTAGCTCCCAGGTATCCACCAATCTGCTAACAACTTGAATATTGATTTTGAGATTTACTAACACTAGGCTATTATCATATACCTCTGAACTTAGTTTCCGATTATTTAGGCCCAAGATAAATGATATTATAATTATATTATTGTATTATATTTAACGTGGTTTGACATCTCATTGACAAAGTATCGCATCGACCTTTTCACTTTAACTATTATCTTGAGTGGGCTCAATAAACGGTGCTGATGTCAGACATGTCTCAATGACGTTGCGCTATTTAATTCTTGCAGTTGAGTTTACTGTACAATTTTACGCCAAGTACTAAAACGTACCACGCATCGGACTCACACTTCTTTGTGCAGAGTGTGCTACTTGGAGGCTGTATGATATGCATCATGCCTATGATGCATATAATATACAGGTATGTGTTGTCTATATCAACATCGTTGTGTTGGTCTATGTCAAGTATATGTTCGTTCATATATAATATATATATATATATATTATATATATATATAGAGAGAGAGAGAGAGGGGGGGAGAGAGACAGACAGACGCGAGAGAGAGAGAGAGAGAGAGAGACAGACAGACAGACAGAGAGAGACAGAGAGAGACAGAGAGAGACAGAGAGAGAGAGAGAGAGACAGAGAGAGAGACAGAGAGAGAGACAGAGAGAGAGACAGAGAGAGAGACAGAGAGAGACGGTGAGAGAGAGTATTTTCATTTAGTTATGCATGTGTGCGCGCGTGTGTGTGTGTGTGTGTGCGTGTGTGTGTGTGTGTGCATGCGTGCGGGCATGCGTGCGTGCGTGCGTGAGTGTGTGTCCATATGTGTTTGCGCGTGTGTCTGCATGAGTGCGTGCGTGTTAAGGTACCACTGTGTGTGTGCGTGCAACGTCCGTGCGTGCATGCTGGTATGGTTATATCATTTCCACACAGCATCTTGTCACTTCATATTTCCGACTTTTAATTTCCGTGAATTTAGTCCTTTCGCATGTCGTATATCACCTGACCTACACAGGTACGTTACAGTTACTATGCATTATTTCTATAATTTGTTTATATGCGACAAGGGCGTTGTTATGCCTGACCGTCTTTCAGTACTCCCCCGTCGACAGGATGCGGACCGTTCCGTTCTTACGATTTCATGTACCATTCCTTGAGCGAAGCTTTCTACAACTCGCCACACTTCATTCAAGGACTGATATCTGCAATCGTTTCACCAACCGTCGCCATTCCGATCTTTGTCGTACTGGTGTAAGTACCTCGGACGTAACATACCTGAAGCGGCAATACATATTAAAAATCATGGAATATAAACATAATACACCAGTTTCATCATGTTTTGTCAGACTAAAGTTATATATCTAGTTTTAGAGAAAGACCTTCAACGTGTGCGTGCTCATTATTGTTAGTCCTAATCATAATAGTTACGCTGTAGTTAATCTTTAAATTGTGTCAATGTTTGACACAAAAAGGTATTTTTTCACGGAAGAAGTTTATGTTTGCCGATGATGTATTTATGTGGGCAAATGTACAAATTAATATACATGTGCGTTATACCTTCAATCACGTTCTGACATATAACAAGTATAACCATGATTACTCATAGGTCCCAATGAGTTTCAGAACCAATAAAACAGCTGCTTAATGGTGTAGATCGTCTGTCCCAGAAATCAGGATCGCTCACTTGGCCAATGTTTGAGATATTATTTTAAGCCTTATTCTAATTAGTTCTAATAATTCTTGTGTAAACATTATTTTTTCGTATTAGAAATTCGTGTATGTTACGAGCATTGTCTCATCCAGATTATAAAAAGTGCTGCTTGTATATCTTGTTGGGAAGTTTAGAATACAAAGACAGGTGATAAATCGTTGACAAAACGTAGAATACGGTGCTAGCAAAATATACATATATAATTAAGTAATATTAATATATGCAGTATCGTATTCTACGTTTTTATCAACGATTTATCAACCTGTCCTTGTAGCCTAATTGTTTCAATTATAACATGTTGTGTCATGATGCGCTGTGTATTTTAAAGACTAAATGAAATTTCGACTCACATCGTCTTCTTCATGAACTGATATTCCTCTGCTCGCCAGATGGAGTGGCCAGCAGAGGAAACTCATTTCTTGAAGAAGGCCGTCGAATGTATATCGACACGTGAGTTGTGATTTAAGAAATCTGCTTTAAAACTAATGTTTTCAGTTTCTTTGAAAGTTCATATATTTTCGCTTATTATATTTTATATATGACCAAGCAAACCAACCAGCTAGGTATATTTTGATAAAGTCACCTCGGTCAATGCTGGTTTGCGCCGTCAGCCTTTTAGTATAAATTAGTATGTACGGGTGTACATTTACAGGCTGATATCACGAGATTTTATAATTCACAGTTAGATGATCACCGATTTTGGAATATTAGTATTGCTTATGACGCCCAATTCAACCATATTGGAAGCTATGCGTGTTGAAGTTGCCTTCGCGGAATGTAAGGTTGTTATATTTAACGGTAAAGATAACAATCTTGTCTACACAGATGGATGTTCACAGAATTGACCGCAGCCACGTATGTATTGCAGTATTAAGCATTCGCGATGCTCAGATGGCAATAACTCAACTAAAACTAAATCATAGGTACATCCAACGGTATATTTGTGCTTAAGATTATTATCGTTATTGTGACAGAAAACAATTTCTGTGGATATCTAGCTACAATTTTGATTTACGCTGTTATCACACTCACTTCCTTATTGGGTTGCGACAGTTTGAAATATTTTTATAAAATAAGTGTATTGCCGCAAAAGTGGTAATAATTTATTTTATTTTATAAGAAAAAGTATTATCGCCCTAACCAGCATTATCGCCTAACGCCATTTCTCAAAAATTATGTTAAACGCACACCTACCCGCGTTAACGCCCACCCCAGTTTCTAGATATGTGCCTGTAAACGTATTTTCAAAATATGGCAGCCGCAAAACAAAAATGATTATATTTCATATTTGGCAACAAAACACATTAAACATAAATGTCCCACATATAATTATGTCATCGTATGTAAGATCACAATGCTGTGACATTTCTGCCTTTCTTACCGTCAGTCCTCCTCTTCTTCATTATATAAAACGTATCGGCCGCTGTTCTTTTGACAGGCCTGTCCATAGCATGTACACAATGGTATGCATGTCATGTCAGAGGAGTTACATCTGCATTTACTCGTGCTGCACGGTATTTCAATAAGAACACATGATCACCAAGTGGGGTTAATAAGGTGTCGGGGTGAGGGGGCCAGTAGTTGAACGTTTGCCGTAGACCCCTCCTGGCCCACTGACCATGTCAAACTGCGTTAGCCACCTCAGGTATGGTCACGGGCAGAATGAATCCATTGGAAGAACTGTGAAACTCAAAATTCAAAACCTATGTAAATAACTTATATGTATACGTATGATCAGCAAAACGAGACAAGAGACAACAAACACAGCCGCCCAAACATCCTCCAGATTAGGCATAGCCGCCAGCTTCAAGGGAAGTGATCGAGCCAAAAAAGCTTCTAAATTGGAGCTTTGCTTAGACTCTGTTGATCCATAGTTACATTCTGGTGTGCTGATGAACATGTGAATTATTCTTTGGTCAGTGTTAACGAGGCAGAAATATTACGGAAGATTCATTTGAATGGAGCTGACATGGTGAATGTCATGATCCAATAATGTTTTACCACCATGACATTATCCAGGAAACCTATTAAAATCTAATATACTAAACTGCTAGACACGGAGACCATGCTCTTACTATCTTGCGCACGCCACCTGGACATCATCCTTCTAATGAGCCATGAAATATCCATAATTTCACATATAGACTGGTCCTGTACAAGCCACCATTGCGGATGACACAAAAATCTCCATTATATTTCACTTATGTCACAAAAACAGTATATCTTGCAACATTCTAGTGAATTACGCCAATTCAGTGATGAATTGCCCTAGACCCCAATGCAAGCATAGAAGAGCGCATATCTATCGGTCCGGATTTACTACTTCATTGTCCCTTAATCAGCCATTGGACACTTATGACGCCCGATTTCTTCTTCCTTTTCAGGCTGATCATATATTACATGCGAATGATGATGAATACCTACGTACGCATGATTGCCATGCTTAGCAACCAAGTCATATTATTGGTGAGTTTGTTTTTCATTACATGCCATTGACAATTTGTGTTCAGAGAATGTGTATTTAACACATCCGCAGAGGCTTAGCCAGAGGGGGGGGGGGCTAAGGGGCATGGCCTCCAATCCCGGAAGATTTAGGAGGGTTGGAAGCTGAAGATCAATAACTGGCTGCCTGATTCATAGAGTGGCAAACCAAAGAGGGATGCCTGTGTAAGAAATCACTTCCAAGTCATTCGCTTTGGCAAAGAAATTTGGCATAATTCAAATAGGATTAAGTTGCCGAAAGTGGTGGAATCCTACACTTTTGTCGTAGGCAATAAGCACCCAGCTGGCTCCAGCCCGAGAGGTGATACGGCATCATTCTCAATGTGCGCGATTGCGATTGCAACATAAGGATTTTAAATAATAATTGCCCGCTAACTTAACTAAGGTCAAACAACACATTGTTGTTGCTATCCTCTTGGCATCACTGTCGTCTTGGGTGAGGTTGGCCATGTTTTCCCTTTCTGTCTTCCTTTGTCTTCCTTCTCTCTTTCCTCAGTTTTTCTTACTACATTCTCTGTCAACCGTCTCCAATCAATTACTGTATCTGTTTGCTTTTGTTCTCCATTATTCTCCAATTATTTCAAGTCTCCCTTTATATATATATATATGTATATATATATATATATATATATATATAATATATATAAATATATATATATATATATATATATATATATATATATATATATATTATATATATATATATATATATATATATATATATATATATATATATATATAATATATATATATATATGTATATATATGCATACATATATACATACATACATTTAAAATGAATACCGACATGACAATCAAGTTTGCTGCAATATAGCTGGCATTGACAATTTTTGTTCAGAGAATGTGTGTTTAACATATCCGCAGAGGTGTAGCCAGGGGGGGCCAAGAGGGCATGGCCTCCAGTCCCGGAAAATTTTGGAGGGTTGGGAGCTGAGGATCAGCCTGATTCCTGATTCATAGAGTGGCAATCCACAGAGGGGTGCCTGTGTAAGATTTCTCTTCCAAGTCCTTCCCTTTAGCAAAGAAATATGTCATCATTCAAATAGGATTAAGTTATCGAAAGTGGTGGAATATATATATCATGTGCATACAGAGGTTGACTGGGTGTTGGATGGTTCCATCCAATATCAAATACTGGCTACGCCACTGCACATCCATTACGCGACGTATAGTAACAATATATGAGAAGCCAGAACATGTATGCAAAGCATGTGGCATGTTCGGACACTCTTTTGGGTGTTGTGTTTAAATACTGGCTCCAAATGTGATTCTTTTTTATGCTAGTAACTTAAGGCAAAGTTGGTTAAACTAGAATTGTAGGTGGGAATGCTTGATCTAGCAGGTGTTATGCTGCGTGATACACGGATATGCAAATAAAGTTCAGTTGAGTGCTATCCCCAAGAACCACGTGTGTGTTTTACTTTGATGTCTGAATATACAACAATAATACGTTTGTCAACAAGTGTTGTTTGTCTGGCAAGACAATGTTTGACACAGTTTTGTAAGTGATATAGGCAAACCGGCGGAATATTGAACGCATCAATGGCGATGGAGTGGGTTTAGTGGCCGGAAGTATTAATTGATTGAATCCCTTGCAAAAGAATTCACATGCTCTTCAAAAAAGCTTGTTCCATCTAAGTAGGTTTTATTTCAGTTCATTTATATTAAGATTGCCTTAAATAATTTAGCTCGACAGCAAGCATGTAAATTCTCTTACAAATATATGGTTTGTTCAGCATTTTAATCCTACGTTAATTAAGTTATTCAGTGGATTGTTAAAACATAGACAACTAATAAAATCAGCATCGCTATTTGGCAAAAATAAATACAAATTGGCCCAAAAAAACAGAGTACGTCGATGGTGTGAAGGAGGCTGTTGCTATTCATCAACAACATAAATTATAAATCCTAGGTTTTCCGCATGAATTAAGTCAGCTAAGAATCACCACGTGACTTAAAAAGACACGTATTCAGTAGGAGACACATGGCCTAACCCGTAGATAAGAGGTTATTATGTTGGGGTAGTGTGTCAAAATGTTCTACCCGGTATCTGCGGTCGAGAGGACGAGGTCCACAAGACAGTGAGGTCGTCGGTAACAGTTCTCGTGCCCTTCACAGTTACATTAGTTAACAGTGTGCAACTGCAAATAATATGCCCTAACTTTAATGTGGTATTAATAGAGCTTAGGTCCTGTATTTATTTCCCGTATATTCTCAAGCTGAATCCACCAGTGTAGTAGTTAATGTAGACATCATAATCAGCCTAGATGTGAATGTCATACTGAACGACATAGGAATACTACTGTTGCTATCTGCGAAAACAGCGGAGGCATCGCTGTAGTCTAAACCAGTGCTGGCTTGACCTCGTGAGATTGTGACTATACCGATAAAGTTGTCAGGAATCCCATCTTTGTCGTTATGTTCCAGTTGGTCTAGAGATCATGGTTCTGTTCCTGGCAATTGTCTGCAGTTAGCAAGCTGCAAATAGCATATCAGGTGTGGTTCTGCTGGGTCTGAAGCCACATTGGCTTTATGAAAGACGGTGACCTTGCATGCTCTAATAAAATAAAATAAAATAAAATGTAAGACCATGCGGTTTAGGACTACGCGAGATCACTCGGCGAGTAGTTAAAAACCACATGCTTGGATAGCTTCTGTTCCAGGGAAATAGCCAGTGGCGAGTAGAATGTGTGTGTGTGTGTGTGTGTGTGTGCGTGCGTGCGTGCGTGCGTGCGTGCGTGCGTGTGTGTGCGTGCGTTTGCGTCAATGTTCATATATCACATGGTTATCGTTTCGGACGGCGTTCTTATTAAATATTATTTAAAACAGATTTTAGATCACCACTGGTATGGTATTGATTTGCAGGAAAAGAAAAGGAAAGCGAAACCTGGAGAGGAAGAGATCGAGGAGCACGAAGAAGAAGAGCCTGCGACGGTTGAAATGTCGTTGCGCCGGCTGACTTCAATCTTTTAGCAAGAACAGTTATACAGTTATATGTATACACACGCACATATATATATATATATATATATATATATATATATATATATATATATATATATATATATATATATATAATATATATATATATATATGTTTTGACATAAAGAAAATATAGACTTCACAGTTATTGCTGATTGGTTCACCATATGCCGTTTTGTAAACATGGTGATTTAATCATGGAAGCATTCACACTATTGATGCCGACCATCTCACCTTAGTTCAGATAGTATGTTAACTTGTAAGCCCCAATACACCACAAATTGCTTTTTGACCATTATTATATTTTTATATGTGTATGTAATATAAATATGAAAATCGCACCATTACAATATTTGTTATGTTGCATTGAGTTCGATGTAGCAGTGCAAAATATAAATTACATTTCAGTGCTTGAAATATGGTCCTTTTTAATTAATTCTGAACTAAACTTCTAAATTATGTTACCAGCTGATTTGAAGTGAAAACTACAGTTCAAACAAATATACCACATGTCGTATTGCATAATTAATATCTAGTCGATGTGCTGATAATGAAATCTACAGTGTGGTAGTTTTTAGATTACTTTTCATTAAAAAGTAGTGAACCAAACTAAATGTATGTACATGCAGGTTGTCCCGGCTATTGAATTGTCCTTAATTTAAGGAATTTTGAGCTACCTATTTAACTTTGTTAATCACGTTCCCTGCAATAACTGCGCAAAAAGCACAACTTTAAGCAACTTGGTCATTGAACAAGAAACATATTTTAGCAGCAATGGTAAATAGCAGACAAGCAGAGTTACCGCAATATCCTTTGATGTTATCATTCCTTCATTCTAGACAGTAGGTTTCTGGTCAATCGTTTAATTTTGTTCGAGTTCTCTAGAAACAAGGCATCCTATTTACAACATTGCGACCATGCGATAAACGACGGACGACTTAATCTAACTCATGATTGTATATGTATTAGTCGATAAAATATTTATAGTAAATCAACCGTGTTACGTTATTTTCTTTATAATATTGTCATTAATGACATGTTTCAATTGCTTTCTTGCCATCGTTTATATTCAAGTTTCCACTAAATGTATACAAACTCCATATATATTTTAATATTCAATCTCAGTCGACATATTATATCATATAATATGCAGTTTTAAGATAAATCGGGAAAAGATAAAACCTGTAGGGCCCTTTATGCCCAACTGTTTCATAAGACGTCTCGGTTTTGCCGATTGTTGAATGCGTTTACCTCTGGGTAGTCCAAGTGGTGCGTGTGTAGTCTCTGTGTACGCGAGCCAGCGCACGCGTATGTGTTTGGTGTTAGTGTATATGTGAGTGTTGGTGTAACGGTAGGCGTTACATGTGTGGGTGGGTGCGTGCGTGCGTGAGTGCTAACATGTGCATGAGTGTGTTTTGGTGTGTATATATAAATTGGTGATTGAGCGTGCGTGTTCATATTCCTGTGCGTGTGTGCGCGCGTGTATGTGCTAATGTGTGTATCAGTGTTGGTGTTGTGTGAGTGAATGTATGTGCACATGCATGGTTGTATTGGATTATTATATACAATTATAGAAAACCATGTCTATCCCTAGACGGGATAACTGCATATAACTATGCACCCACGTACAGACGTATGTACGCACGCACTTATCAATGTATAAGACCCCCGATTGACCTATGATTTACCTTTCCAAGAAAAATGTGTACATCTACCCCACGTTGTCCTGGTGTGCCTATCTTGCTAAGAGCAGCATTATATATACACACACACACGCACACACGCACGCACGCACACACGCACACACGCACTCACACACACACACACACACACACACACACACACACACACACACACACACACACACACACTAAATCATCTGCTGAACTTACGAGCAATGATCGCATTTCCTCGTTGTCGACCTTTGTTTTTGTGGTTGTCTGCCAGGGTTGTAATGCTGCAGTTTCCTAGTTTCCTAGTTTGCTTGGTTGTTTTTCAACCGCAGAATGGTGGATCCCACTGAATGCGGTTCTCCAGCCAGATTGAGACAGCGGCCTGTTGGGCGGCCTAATTTGGGGAACGTTTTCTAGCCCCTTCCCCAGATAAGGGGGATGAGCAGATCGATCCTGAAAAAGGACTGCTACGAACACTGAGCGAAATTGCTCACTGATGTCTTTTTGCCCACCAGTGACTGGAAGCATACATATCCACAAACCTGCTCCCGTTGCCGGTGTAACTTGTAGGCGTGTAGCTTGTGTTAAAGTATATTAATGTTACATACGTGAGCTACTCCACTGTGTACAAACACACATTTTAAGGTTTACCGAATTGGTCCAATTTAGAATACTAGGCCTACTATTTATGTATAAAACTCATTCAGAGGCACGTGAACACAAAACCAGTTGTCAAGGATTCAGTACATTTAACAGCGATCCGCAAAGAGAGACACTAATGTATTTCCGAAGTGTTATGTCGTACAACGGTGTTCGTTGGCTGAGCCGTATCGTGATTGTGGCGAGATACAGGAATTGGCGGGTCAATTGCTCAACTGAAAGATAATGAATTTTGAGTTCGTTATGACACTCATTTGTTATCATTATTGCAACACATTCAATGTATTGCTTCAAGGAAACCAATAGCTACATGGTTATACGAGGCAGTGGAAGTTTCTACATGAAACTGTTAGTCCTGGAACTGCCCTATAGGCCCGTAGACATTTCGGAAGTATCGAAGTTTGACTGTTGATTTGGGTAATATATACATATGGCTTTAATATTCTACTAGGTGGAAATTTCAAAAACTGGGCATAACGTGGCGACGGCCATTTTTCAAAATGGCTGCCAAATTCAATATCCCCGTAATCTTAATAAATACGGCATGCAAAGCAATAATTGTGGTATGCCAATGTATGTTTCAGGAGACTTCAATTTCAAATATACAAATACTTGGCTCCTATGGCATTTATTTCCGCCATTTTTAAAGATGGCGGTCGTCAATACAAATGTCCCAATATCTCAAAAACTACGTCACCTAGAGCAATTGTATTGACGTTGTTGGATAGCTTGGTGGATAGCGATATCAAATATGTTATTTGTTACCTTCAATATCATAACAATTCGCGCCATTTTTAAAGATGGCGTCTGTCAAAGCCCATTATGTCCGTATTTAAGAAATACGGTATTTAGATCCATCTTTCACCACACCTTATGTGCTTCATGTCGTCGAAGGGTGTAGCAGATATACAGTGGAGACCTGTTTGACCCAATGTTAACATTAGTTATAAGTTTGAGACGAGTTCAACGCCGTATATGATATGTTCCCTATTATCGCTCAGTATACATGAGATCATATGGCGAGACCATTAATCGATGTGTCATCTGTACATAACCAAATGCCAATATAATTCTGAATTTCATGTATGTTTGAAAAGTGTCATCACCAGAACATATTACAGATGGAAAGGTGCATGTGAAAAACATGTTTATAGGTTAAAGCCTGCATCACTCAGGCCAGGACTACCATCGATCTATATAGATTATCAGGTACTGAGCAGTCAAATTATGTTTTAAACCAGGTGGTAATTGCCTACGAGATATATCCCCACTGTTATAACTATCCCAAAAGAGAAGTAGTAATGTGGTATTTGTTTACAATAAGCCAAGGTTGCCTCATTGATTGAAGACATTTCTATTATATACTAACACACAAGTACATTACTGTAGCTATTATTATTTCAAACTTTTTTGTTTCTTGTCTTGCCATATTTCAGATAATTGAAAATAAACGTGGCCATGGACAAAAATACATAATAACTTGAGATATTTCACCTTTGGATTTTTAAGTCTGCTCCTGCCTCTCCTGAACTTAATGTATTATTTACATATTGGGCAAGACCGTCGAGCTACTTTATTGTGGGGAGACTAGCAGGAAACTGGTATACGCAATCTCCGGCCTATTTAGGAGGAACCCAGGGTAACTGGTGAGATAAACAAACTATAAGAAGCAACCAACAATATTTCCATACGTAGCACAAGCTCTCCCCTACCAGGATCCGTGTTTATCCGGAATACATTGATTGTACCATATGTGGGAGTGATAGGATTCGAGAACAAACGAAACAAGTGAGGGAAAAGTTCAGAATGTGTAAATACGAAAGCGCAGTGAAGTTTATAGATGCAATTACATTTTTTTAAATGACGCATTTCTAAGATGCACATACACCTGAAAGTGTATTTGCTGCTGACAGTCAGAAACAAAATATGGTCCTCCTCAAACTAAATCGTGGAGGCTTTGTCTCATTTATATCCTTTGTACAATGATGGCTATGGGTTGACAGTTACTGAAATTAAGGATTTCATGTTCAGTTTAGCAGTTAGTTATGATACTGAGTTATACAACAAATATGTAAACACAAATTTATTGGACAACTATAGTGAAATGACTGAATTATGTCCTAGTTATCGAGTCGTAGAAAAGAGACATTCTCAGAAAGGCTTTTGAAGGAAGTTGATTTCAAGATAGGTGAAAAATGGAGTGATGATTATGATGTAAAATAATCATGGGAAAACGTCAGATCAGTTGCTGACTTTCTGTGCCTCGCTCTTTGGCATTAAAAGATCTCGTATGTTTAAAATTGAAATGATGAGCATGATGCTTGATGGTGATGACGATGAAGTGACGCATAGTGACGACGTTGACCACAAAGAGAATACTACATACATAGAGTGGATCGTTATTAACACGCAAACTCAACTCAGTTGCCTCTACCACATATTGCGCTATCAAATATTCAAGGGTGCAAAAAAGACGCCTGTCAACGTCTAATAATCTCCACACACGACTTAACAACGTTCATTTTTCTCATCTTTGTTGCAGTACGTTTTACGCTAATATCTGATGAAAAGCATATTCCATGGGCACATTGAATTGATAACTAGGACAGAACTGAATTGTATCATTATAGTTGTCCAATCTTAGAATATCTGTTGTATAACGCAGAATCATAATTCTCAGCTAAACTGGACATGAAATCCTTAATTTCAGTAACTGTCAACCCATAGCCGTCTTTGATCAGTGCATCTAAATAAGACAAAGCTTCCACGAACAAATCATGTTTAGGTTTAGTTTGAGGAGGACCATTATTGTGTTTGTATGCGTATGCATGTACACACATATATATATATATATATATATATATATATATATATATATATATATATATATATGTATCAGCAAATACACTTTCAGACGTACTCAAGTATGCGCATCTAGCAAATACGTTATCTCATTGCATCCAGAAGGTTTACACCACTTTCGTGATTAACAAGAGTAAGAACTTATACCTCACTCTTCCTTTTTAACCGAACCCTATCACTCCCACGTACATTGATTGTAGTATGGTGCAATGTATGGTACAGTCAATGTAGTCCGGAAAAACACGGATTCTGGTCTATGAGAGCTTGTGCTGCGTGTGTAAGCTTTATGGATTGCTTCTTGTAGTTTATTTATCTCAACAGTTACCTCCGGTTCCTCCAAAATTAATATGAGATTCCTTATATCAGTGTATCGTTTATAACATGCAAACGTATTGTGATACTTGAATGCACAGTCATGTCCGTGAATCCCTAATACTGTGTTAACAATGCCATCTTTGAGCTAAGCTACGTGACTGACACGTTTCCTGCTTGTCTCCCCACCACAAAGTGGCTCGACGGTCTTGCCCAATATGAAAATAATACATCAAGTTCAGAAGATGCAAGAGCAGACTTGAAAATTCGAATATAAATATCTCAAGTTATTATGTATTTTTGTCTATGGCCACGTTTATTTTCAATCATCTGAAATATGGCAAGACAAGAAACAAAAAAGTTTGAAATAATAGTAGCTAGAGTAATGTACTTGTGTGTTGGTATATAATAGAAATGTCTTCAATCAATGAGGCAACCTTGGCTTATTGTAAACAAATACCACATTACTACTTCTCTTTTGGGATAGTTATAACAGTGGGGATATATCTCGTAGGCAATTACCACCTGGTTTAAAACATAATTTGACTGCTCAGTACCTGATAATCTATATAGATCGATGGTAGTCCTGGCCTGAGTGATGCAGGCTTTAACCTATAAATATGTTTTTCACATGCACCTTTCCATCTGTAATGTGTTCTGGTGACGAAACTTTTCAAACATATATGAAATTCAGAATTATATTGGCATTTGGTTATATACAGATGACACATCGATTAATGGTCTCACCATATGATCTCATGTATACTGAGCGATAATAGGGAACATATCATGTACGGCGTTGAACTCGTCTCAAACTTATAACTAATGTTAACAGTGGGTCAAACAGGTCTCCACTGTATATCTGCTACACCTTTCGACGACATGAAGCACATAAGATGTGGTGAAAGATGGATCTAAATACCGTATTTCTTAAATACGGACATAATGGGCTTTGACAGACGCCATCTTTAAAAATGGCGCGAATTGTTATGTTATTGAAGGTAACAAATAACAAATTTGATATCGCTATCCACCAAGCTATCCAACAACGTCAATAGAATTGCTCTAGGTGACGCAGTTTTTGAGATACTGGGACATTTGCATTGACGACCGCCATCTTTATAAATGGCAGAAATAAATGCCATAGGAGCCAAGTAATTGTATATTTGAAATTGGAGTCTCCTGAAACATACATTGGCATACCAAAGTTATTGCTTTGCATGGCGTATTTATTAAGATACGGGGATATTGAATTTGGCAGCCATTTTGAAAAATGGCCGTCGCCACGATATGCCCAGTTTTTGAAATTTCCACCTAGTAGAATATTAAAGCCATATGTATATATTACCCAAATCAACAGTCAAACTTCGATACCTCCGAAATGTCTACGGGCCTATAGGGCAGGTCCTGGACTATGTCGCACGTCAACATTTAAACGGACAACGAAGACGTTCTTCATGTTGCGTTCACCGGGTAGGTTTCTAGCGATGATGATGCGCCTATTGGAGATGTAAACCTGGTGTCATTTGAGGCAACGCATAAATGTTTGTCACTTTTCGGCTGCATTTGGTTGAACGAGTTCGAAATTCCCCAAACGGCGAATCCCGCACACAAAGAACACCTTCGATATAATTTGAAAGAGGTTTACGACTAATGAAATCTCTGCTGCCTTCTTGCAGTAGTACGTCTAGTCTGCGGACTCCCGCATACACATTTCTGGTAGCAATATTTGCTAGCAAATCAAATTGAATTTATTTTGCAACAGTTACAACCATAACAGTATACATTTACAAACAAACAATTTAAAAACGTAAAATTGTGTTGCATGGTGGTCACATTATACGACGTCATCATACATATACGTACAGGCCTACGACTATTATGAGGCCCATGCGGAAATGTATATTTGTGGACGATTTCTACATATGTAGCATTGCATCAGCATTTAACTTTGTCACATTACATAAACGTTATACTATGATTATGCAAATGCACAATAATATTGTGCATAACATGATACTTACTCAGTAACAGTGCATCAAAACCTTACGTAAGACTGGAACCTAACCCACATTAGGTGACCATCTAAATAGGTAACGTAATCCTATCCAGGCGTCCTATCTTACAACTTGGGTGTCTGGGCGTTATAGCATAATATACAGAAACAACTAATTATCCCACAGATCTTTGTTTAAACTATTGCAAAACGTTGTACGTAGACTAACGGGCGCGCTTCCTAATTGCACTTGTGTAAAACTGAAAAAAAACCTGACTATCTTGTTACGAAGTCTTCCGAGAACTGTTACAATCATGTCCGCGTTATAGTTACCTATTCCACACCTTGCATAGTCACTGTCTGAAGACATCACTGGAGGACACCAGCAAGTCGTTGTTGACAGCTAACAGTATCGTACACAGTGTGATGAATACCATCCACATGGTACACTTTCTACAAAATCATATTCCGATACGAATATGAATGACTTCAACGCGTAGTTGTTTTTATCCCACATGCAACTTCAGTCAACTGTACAGTCGTTCCGGGACACCCAGTCACACACTTGTCAACTATACAATTGTTCCGCGACACACTTCGTTGTACACAAGTGTCACGTGACTGGAGTCACGCGTTTCGACTGTTACCTAATCGTCTCCTTCACGACATTGATGTACGTGCCGTTTTCCGGCACCTTGCAGTCGTACTCGATGTGAGTGAGTGGTGTGCCCCAGCGCGCGTGACTCTTCTCGGCCTCCGCATACAGCTTACACTGTAGAGTCAGCTTCAGTTCCGGCAGACCCTGCAGCTGCCAACCCAAGAACAACGTGAGACAACGGTTGACGCCCACACGTCAGAAGCCTGTTTGGGGGGGCTATTGTATGTCAACATCAGCTTACCCGTAGTAGGCAGCAGTTCGCACGAGACAAGTACAACTCTGCCCTGATTAATATTTACATTTTGGGAAAGGAATTATATTACAGTTGCATAACTTCGTGTGTTTCTGCTTCGTAAGAATATGTTTCAGTGTAAACATAATCTGATTGCTGAAATAACTTATACTCCTTGGACTGCCGTTATCCATAACAACTGCTTTAGTTCATTTATAATTAATTGTAATCAGTTAGCATTTCCTTTCATCTCATCATTGGCGTCCCTCAACATAAATAACGCATATTCTGTGTTGTAACTTATTCAGTATTGAAATTTATGTTGCCATTGGCTGTTATAGATACCCAAGATGTTTAATGAAAAATTAGGCGTCTTCCATAGTTAGATTGCACGTTTCTTCTTAGAACAAGACAACATAATGCAATGTTAATAGCATTAATACACGGATATGTGATAACATCCGTATACATAATGCAAAATATTATTTTGTCAAAAGATGCATTAGGTATGATATTCCCCTACTTAAAAACACACTGTGCATCATGTAAGAAAACAAATTAACTCATAGCTTACAAGAATTTATAAAGTATGCCAAAACATGTCTTCTACCAATAAGTATGTACAATGTTGATATCAATCACACGTAATATAAGTGAGACACTCGTGTAACCATAATTGCATTATGCACTTGTACTATCTATAATTTTATCGAAAGTGTTTAAGAGAGCCAAAATGACTTTGTTGACAATTATGATATGTTGCTACTAGAAACCGTGGTCTCAGGAGCAGTCCCCTCGCCCCGGCTCTACCTATCTACAGCAGCCTCATTGTGATAGTACATTATCTAGTTATTCTTAATTGGTCTTTCTACTTTTGTAAAATAAAATTAAGATGATATGTATATGTGACTATTCCACACATAATTTATTTCATAACTGGGCTGTAGATGTATCTGTTCTGAAAAATGGTACCATTAACTTTGTAGCATATATGTAGGTCTAATAAATACTTCCGATTTCAATTCAGATTCCAATTTAACTACTGAAATCAATTGATAAGCTCCTAGTCGAGTACATGCTACGTGAACAACTTTATTGTCAGTAAATTATGACCTCCATTGCCCGGCCACTAGTAATACAACACAATAGAAATACAGCTTTGCTTCGGAATTGCGTCGGACGGAGCTTGGACATGCTACAACAAAATGTTGTGCTATTTCAGTATTCGTTTATTGCAGGTAATAATTATTCGAAAAAGTTGCGCAATCTTACCTGGATGAGAAAAGGGACATCAAGCCGCTTTCCCGCCCCGGTTTCCCCCAGCCCAGCTGTGTTCCATGTCGCCTCGTAGACGGTATCACCACCGGTCTGTGGGCTACACTGGCAGCACGGCAGGTTGGTGCCGTAAACATTGAGGTTCCTATAGAAGATAGACAGAAGAACGAAGTCAACTCCTCCGCCACGATCTTGCAGTAGGAAGGCAAAAGAATACATTCAACATTGCTATCGTGGACATTGAGACCCTTGTAGAAGACAAACAAATAATACATTCAACACGGCCATCGAGGACATTTAGACGCATATTACACTTGCGCGAAGCACATCACAGAATGCCACACAGTTGTGTGTTCCACTGTCGTGTGTCACCTAACCGCGTGCTATCTTGTCGTGTGCCACCCACTCCTGAGTTACCAAGTCGTTTGTTGTGCCGTCGCATGTCAATCTGTCGTGTGCTGTCCAATCGTGTACCACCTAGTCGCAAGTGACCTCACGCGGGATTTAAACTCAGAACTTATCCATAATTGATCGGCGCACCACACAGCTTTCACCAGGTCCGACCGAAACACTCGCGATGTCGATTGTTTTCGGTGCTAGATTAGATGCCGTTCGTTCAAACCAGACACGTTGGACGGCGATTATATTTCCTGTATTGATCTTCGCATTAACGTGACGAGCACAGTGGAACTAGACGTCGAGTCTGTCACCGTAGCAACTGTCGTAGATAGGACGTCACCTGCTCAAAGCCGAGCACCCGACTAAATTAAAACAGGTTTTATGACGTTATGTCTGCCTGGCGTACGTGTGTGTATATGCATTCCGCACCCTGTCCAGTGGGGGCTTGGTGACACACCATGTCCAGTGGAGGCTTGGTGACACACCATGTCCAGTTGAGGCTTGAAGACATACCATGTCCAGTGAAGACTTGAAGACATACCATGTCCAGTGGAGACTTAAAGACATACCATGTCCAGTGGAAGCTTGATGACACACCATGTCCAGTGGAGGCTTGGTGACACACCGTGTCCAGTGGAGGCTTGGTGACACACTATGTCCAGTGGAGGCTTGATGACACACCATGTCCTGTGGAGGTTTGATGACACACCATGTCCAGTGGAGGTTTGATGACACACCATGTCCAGTGGAGGCTTGGTGACACACCATGTCCAGTGGATGTTTGGTGACACACAATGTCCAGTGAAGGCTAGTCCATATAAACCCCCCTTTTCCAGGTGGATTTCCTTACTCGCCGACTCGATGCTTATTCTAGTAGACGGCATGACTCCATGCCGCCTAGTTCCCTGCCCACTGCAGCCGATGCCCTAATCTTCTTCCCTCTGCACCTCAATCTCTTCCCGGTGTCATTCACACCCCTTCTCTCCGTCCTCGTTATACTTGTCCTTCTATGAACTCTAGGCTCTTCTTAGACGCACATCGTCTAGACTTATGTTTCTCTGTCAATGCCACCATATCAAGTCCATAGTCTCTACAAGAGTAGCAGCGTGACACATGATCATATGACTTCTCCATTCAACTTGCTTGGTATATTGCTTATTACGACAAATCCCTCTACATACCTTCGTACATTCCTGCACGCTCGTATCATCACCAGATCTTCGATATTCCATGCATGCAATCGCATGCATACACGCACGCATACACGACTCCCTCTTATTGCATATCATCTTTGCGTTTTCTCGATGTCCGTGCATCTCAAACACCCTTACACGCACTCACGCTTCTGGTCATTCGCCGGTGCTTGTTCGTCTTCATCAAGTGCGTTGACATAACACCAATAACGTCGTACTCTAAATAAAACATTTGGATTTTTATTTCTGTTGCTGCCATTTTGCACATTAGAAACGTTCGTTCACTCCGCATTGTTCCAGTTCATTCAGCTTTATAAATGGTAAAAACTATTAATAGACAGTGGCGGATGTTTATCCGAATATTATTCGCTTATTGATTGCACCATAGCTGAATGATTCCCAGATAAACTGATTTGATGTTTGAGGTAAGGGCTACACCACTTTGAGTATCTAGTGTCTAAATTCTGCGCTGTTAATCTTGTTTTAATAATGAGCTATGTGGACTGTCTTGTCTCCACTAATCCGACATACCACATGATCTCCAACCTGTTCTCTCATCGCTCCTCCCTTGTGTTGCCGACATTGCACCAACGTCTTCTGACCAGTCCAGCCAACACACCTGCGTCTGGAGGCTTCGTGGTGATGATATCAGTCGAGCCTCTGTGACCAGTCAGTGGGCCATGTGCTGCTGGCGAGCGTCTCGTTGTGGCCGTCAGTGGTCGCTGGTAATAAGGTCGTCAGTCGACACCGACTTCAATAGAAGACTGTGGTCGACGCTCAGCTTGTCTCAGTGCGCAATCAACGCGTTATTGATGCCTTGAGATTGCATTAAACAATCGTTGCGTGAATGACGCGGCCGTCTTGCGTGTTCGGCGTCATTCATTGTACCGTCTCTTCCTCACTACATATTGCATTCATTAGTCCTACGTTAGCCCCATCTATAAATGCATGATATCGGATGCTTTAGTTGCATATACAAGTAACTGGTGATAAGGTTTTTTCGCTTGCTGTTCCATTTTCATAATAGTTGTACCGAATATCAATATAAACGTTTTAACTAATCGTAATAACCAATGTTGTCAAACCATATACGCAGAACGTTGCCTTTCGAGTTTCGGCTGCGTCGTTTCGGCCAGTCGTGGCTGTTATGATATATAATGTACTGAAAGAAAAAGCAATCGTTTGGATATAGATTACAGCTCAGCCGCTCGTAAGGCCGGTGGGCGATTATATTGGGATTTCCAGTCAAGTGTCTTTCGTTCTCAGGACGTTTTTATTGATTTTTTACGGAGTGATATGCCGAAAGGACGCTAAAACAGGACTGGTAAGTGGGCATCGCCCTTTACTTTGACGGGAATCTGTCCACCGTGGACGCTTCGACAAGGTGCGATAGACTGACAGTTCTAGGTGCAAAGACAACGAGACGATTAGTTTAGTGAACGTCCGTAAGGTGCAGAGTGTATCTGTCAGAGGCATAGTGTAGCCAATGGCACCAGCCTTTGTGTGGTCTGCGTAGATACCTGTACATGTATGGTACTGCATCAGCGTAAAAAGATGAGTTCCTATACTAGTCAAAACACGTGGTGACGACTGTAACGCTTATTCTCCAATCTACTCAAATATTTATGTATGGGTCAAAAAGTCACAATTGTACAATCATTTGTCAATTAAAATGGGCGGCTTTAATTCTCTCTTTAATACACAAGGGGTGACATTAAGGTGTACATAACTGTATTAGCCTGCTTTGTTTCTATTGACATTTTGTCATCTTTAGACATTCATAACAGCCTTCAAAAATGTCCAGATGAAGTAATATAAACCCTTATGCAATTAAAAATATATTCATTTATCAAAATGAACTATAGTTAGATAACTTCAAATAACAATAATAATAATAATTACAAAAATAGTATTATTTTACAATTATCGTTGGACGTTTACCACTGGCTGTATTGCATCAAGTGTTGTGGGAGGCCTATGTTTATACAGGACGTCGTATCAGTGTTGGTCGTTATCTGCCAGCGCCCGACCGGGCTACATGAGACCAGCTGTCACTAGACGTTACTTTGGTGAAGTTTGTACTCTGCGGTTAGATTACACATACTCTAGTTGAGACATGGGCACGACCCGGTGACGTTTTACGTAGGGCGCTCTCTCGTGGTTCTCGCTCTCCGGACACCCGTAGTGGGCTAATTGCCAAACAAGGGTGACGTCATGCCTAATGCGTCTGTTATCAAATTCTACACACTCGTCAGCATTATTTCTGTACTTACTGAAGCTGGTAGTTCGGCTTTGTCGTCAGTTTGAGCTTATAAGAGCAGTTGACGTTAAGTTTGATGGTCCGCTCAGCATCAAAGCGGCCTCCGTCCACTTTGAAACAGACGGCCTCGGTGCCTTGCGCGCGCTGGATGCCGAGTTGTAGTTTGAGCGTCGTCATGGCTGTGGCCGGCCGCACGCCAGCACCGCACGACGGCTGCAAGCAGATGGAACTCGTTAACTCAGGCTCAGCTACTGTTCTCGCAAAATACACCACCAGTCATCTCATCGCGGCCTGGCCATGACTCACCAAACACAGCGTTCACACGTGACACTGTGAGTCGGTGACACACATATGTAGCGATTCACTAAACTCGGTGTTCACACGTGATACACATTGGCGCACACGTACATGGAGAGACAATGTAGCGTTCACATTTGACACGCTTCGGCAGCGAATCATCAAATGCAATGTTCACACGTGGTATAGATTGACAGCTATTCACCAACAGCGGTTCACCTGGTACAGTGTTCAGACATGACACACGTCAGTAGCAGTTTACCTGACACAGCGTTCAGACATGACACACGTCGGTAGCAGTTTACCTGACACAGCGTTCAGATATGACACACGTCAGCAGCGATTTACCTGACCCTGCATTCAGACATGACACACGTCAGTAGCAGTTTACCTGACACAGCGTTCAGACATGACACACGTCAGTAGCAGTTTATCCGACACAGCGTTCATACATGACACACGTCAGTAGCAGTGTACCTGTCACAGCGTTCAGACTTGACACACGTCAGTAGCAGTTTACCTGACACAGCGTTCAGACATGACACATATGCCAGTAGCAGTTTACCTGACACAGCGTTCAGACTTGACACATGTCAGTAGCAGTTTACCTGTCACAGCGTTCAGACTTGACACATGTCAGTAGCAATTTACCTGACACAGCGTTCAGACATGATAGACTTCAATTGCGGTTTACCAAATACGGCGGCGATCACGAGTAATTCTCCTTGGCAGCGATTCACAATACATTTCGGTATCGATTCACCAAACCCAGCTAGGACAAGGCATGATGACAACCTGCACAGCCGTCGAGACTCCCTAAATTCAAATATGACAAACTTCGGCAGCGACATTCCTAACACAACATCACATTTTATACTCTTCAACAGCGATTCACAAACACTGCGTTCGCACTTGACATACTTCATCAGCAATATTCCTAGCACTGCGTTCATGTTCGATAACACTTCATCAGCAATGCCAGGACAGCAATGAACATTATATTCCCAACACTGCGCTCACCTTTCGATATAGACCTACTTCGGCAGCAGTGTTCCCAGCACTGCACGCGATCACATCTGACACGCTCCGCAGCAATATCCCCGATTCAACGAGGCAGCGATCCCATGGAGAATACTAACCCTGAGATACGAATACGCAAATATCAGTGATGAAAACCTCAACTCAATTACGAGCTGGGACGGAATCGATTGTTGCGCTGCACTCGGTCATTAGCGGCCCTGCGCCGAGTGGCGAGTGCCGGGTAATCGACCTCTCGCTCCCAGTACGCCGTCAACGTCGTCGCCAAGTGCGGCGCTCAACAAGTGCATCTCTCAACAGCAGACGACACTTCTCATTGCTGACTGCGCCGTCTCGCGCCCTAGACACAAATGCTTATTTCCTGTCACCACTATGTCAAGAGCGAACTAATAAATGGCCTAATGCAGTGCTTGATCACAACGTCAAACTTTGACGGCAAGCGGCGAAATAAAAACCGCTCTGATGGGATTACCGGTTACACTGCTCGATGACAAACTGTGCAGAAACAAAACCGGTTTTCCAGTAAATCCACAAATGCAAATTTGCTTTTGTTTCCATTATACTAGTCAATATATCTACACGTAGGGTCGTGTCCAGACAAAATCGCATAGACGTTTAAGCGCACCAAAACAAAACAATCTTACTAACAAAACACCGAACTTGATAACTTGCAGTTATAATCAATTGATATCGTCTGTGGTAAGTATTTCGATCATCTGCCATTTGAGATCCATCAATCACTCCTCCAGCATCCTGTCGGGCTGCTAAGTGCTAAGTACACGAGTAATGAGCACTGCTCACCTAACCACCAGTCAACAGTTTGTCAGTTGCTCCGTTGACCAATTGGTCGCTCTGAGGCTCACGGACATTTAGCTTAATTACAGGTCGCTGGTGGTCGGGTAATGACGTCTAAAGTCATGCTATGGTGTCACTGGACGGACAAGACGTTTCACTGATTTGCCTTTGAAGTTGGGCTGCAATAGCTTAATCAAGTCAGCAAGTGGTGCGAAGTACAATTGACTCAACTCGTATCCACGTTCCATACGTGTCCTTTTTTGTTTGTAATAGAGGAAGGTGGGATAAGAAGGTCCATACCAAAACGAGGGCATAGGATAAAACTATGCACACAAGGGAACCAAATAACGTTCCACATATTACATTTTGTGAAGGAATTTCTTCAGGAACTCATTGTTTATTTTTTTTAAACATAATTGTCGTCGCAAGAGGCCATTTTACCCACCACTAAGTTTAAAAGGATCCTTTCTCCTGGATGGTCCAACTTAAAAGAAACATTGGTCATATTCACAGTATCGTTTGATGAATGTTCACAATGTCAGTCAGAGAGTTATATTCACTTGTATTCCACAATACAACATTGCTATTCTCTAATGTATTTCATGTTGTTTACGATGATGCATCACGCACTTCAGATGTTCGAGGAGTAAAATCAATATTTCGATTTTTCCGACAACTAAACATCGCTGCATGTGGAATATTATATTACATGTGACGTAGACCGAAGTCTGAAGCATGCAGTAGCATGTTTCAGACTTTTAGTCTCTTCAGACTAAATATATATATATATATATATATATATATATATATATATATATATATATATATATATATATATATAAAGCCTAAAGGCAGCTTATGTCGACCAGTACCTAGAGGACCGGCGTATTTTTTTATTTAATACATTTTCCAAAGATGTCAAACTGGAATATTGTTTCTAATACTAATGTTGAACACATAATGAAAGTTCATCAAAATATTTCAATAAATAAGGTATATGCAAAAACATCGGT